>BROG01000968.1:172500-193881 GCA_030159075.1 Atrina japonica
TATACAATATGAGTGTGTATGTATGTGTTAGTATATACAATGAGTGTTTGTATGTGTGTATGTGTGAGTATATACAATATGAGCGTGTATGTATGTGTGTATGTGTTGAGTGTTTGTATGTGTGTATGTGTGTGTTTATGTAATGTGTGTATGTGTGTGTGAGTATATACAATATGAGTGTGTATGTATGTGTGTATGTGTTAGTATATACAATATGAGTGTGTATGTATGTGTGTATGTGTTAGTATATACAATATGAGTGTGTATGTATGTGTGTATGTGTGAGTATATACAATATGAGTGTGTATGTATGTGTGTATGTGTTAGTATATATAATGAGTGTGTATGTATGTGTGTATGTGTTAGTATATACAATATGAGTGTGTATGTATGTGTGTATGTGTGAGTATCTACAATATGAGTGTGTATGTGTTAGTGTATGGAAATGGCACTTATTGTAAAAGTTTAAACTGTGTAAGCTTTTTTTAAAGTTCCCGGAACTACATTATATTAATATCGTAATAAAAATGTATTCAGCATTCGAAAAAAATCAGTTTCAATGATCTCACATGCCGATTTTTACGCATGTAAATACATTGTTCGAGTTCTCAGAATTTCTTGGGATAATTATTGCCGTCACAAAAACAAAAGTGTACAAATGTGTAACTGATATCGCACAAAGCTTTTACAATGTTTTTTATCTCACAACTTATTCTAACGGCAGTGCTTATTGTTTCGTACGAGGCTGAACCAAATAGTAATACATATTATCTTTTGTACAGGTGCGTGGCGATTTTACATTTATATGCTTCTGAATATCATGCAATTAGAATTTTATTTCGATAAAAGTGTTCTTTGTTTTTCGTTTAAACATACATTGTAATATCGGTGCATCGTGTGCTTAGATCCAATATATTTTTTACGATGAATGATTCGTTGATGAAATCATGGAACAGTCCACCTTGTGATAAATCATGCGTGGTGAGAAGTAGCCCATCCTCCATTTATGAAGTTTTATTGCCAAACAATGACGGTATTCTGTTTTCATTCAGTATTTGATTTAGAGTGTGATTTTATGAATGGATATTGTTCATTTAAATGGAAAAGAAATTAAGTTTTGCACGAATATTTGTACTAAATAAACGAATTCATTTCCCAGTCATACTACGCCTACATACATATCCTTTATTTGCTTGTAAAAATTAACTTGCTATTTGATAAAAACTGTAAACAAATTGATTAATGACGTCATTTTCCGGAGTTAATTACAGATATGTTTAAGTTAACTATATTTGTATATCTTTGTTGATACAGTGTATGCATGTACCTAATGTCATTTGCACAGGTAAAGTTCTATCACGCTGTGTGTCTGATGTCAGTTTCTAATACATAGGTACGACACTCAATTATCTGTCGATCACATTTTCGTAACCATGGCAACTGTCAAACATGGGTTCCTTTAAAGATCATGCAGATAAGTAATTACCTTTCTCAAATGGTTTTGGGGTGTGATGCATTAGTCAGAGTAATTTCATTCACAAATTTACTACAAAAGGGCATATATACTGAGCACTACAACACATGAGAGTTATACGCATACTGGTGAGGTTGCCTTACATCTGGACAAACATCCAAACAAAATTGGAATTTGAAAAAAGAACTAAAATCAAGTCAGTTCTATACTTCATTTTTAAATATATAATTATATTTATTTGTGAATCGTTGGTCAAAAAGCAGGTTTGAATTTAGCTTTGAATTGAAATCAAACAAGAATCACTCTTTATTATTTGAAGATGCCGAAGACACCAGAGGATGGAGAAGTGGACATTTTGTCCTCTGTTTTGATAGATCTTAAACAGATAAAACTTGAATATGAATCTTTGTTATCAACGGAAGTGTACCCTCGATACTGTTCGAAAAGGCAATTGAAAATGAAAAACTCACCGATACCAACAGTTACAGAAATTTCAATGAAATCACATTCATTGACATCATCTACATCTCCATCTTCAAAGATGGCTACCGTGAAAGAGGACACTGACCAATCAGTGGATCAAACTCTTTTTGAAGGAAACAACGATAAAATGACCGTGCAAAACCGCGGGATTAACGGTGAGAATCTATACAGTTTTTACAAACCCTGGAGCTTTAAAAAGAACAGTAGGAATATTTCTTCGGATAAAAGTAAGTTGCATCCACCCTCTTTTATGGAACGTGAAGGCATGTACAGAGAATGCGGTTGTTTAACACGATCATACATGAAAAAGGAAAATATGATTGCACTCTGTGAAACTGCATGACAAAAAGAAATCTAACGACGATTTGACAATTTGATATTAACGAAAACTCATTGCCACATTTCATTCATTTTGTTAGCTTGTAATGGGATAGTTACACAATGTTCAACTATATGTGTACAATATTTCTATAATTAAAATTATGTTTATTATCTTCACTCATACTGTAAACCCAGTTATAGATCTACCAAGACAAAGTGGTGCATCTGGAATCTGACAGAAACATACAAATACTGTCCATTTTCCATAATTGGGGGCACAGGTGAAACATTTTACCTTGCTTTGATTCCACGCATTGCTCTAGTTCTAACATTTTGAGCATGTCACTCCTGTTATGATCTGATTTAGACTAGTTCTAAACATTTTCCAATTTTCCTGATAGACTTATGATTAAAATGATATATTTTCATATATATCGAATATACATTTATAACAGAATCAAATGTGATAATACTATAACTTTAATACTCCATGATAAGTTATGTGATATAATTGACCTGTTTTAATTCGTACCCACAACCCGCCCCATTCGACCTCATTAAACAACTGCAGACAAAACACTGTTGTTATAAGGGTAATTTATCAAAGGTCATTGTACTATTAGCTTTGACATGGGTACGGTATATATCTTTTCTATGAATGCATCAAGTGTAATATCTAAAATCAGGATTGTATCTTTGATTTTTGTCATTTTAAAAACAGTTTTACCACCCACTAAGGTCAAATGTGATACACTCTGTTAATGCTCACTTAGTATTATGTATCAAAGACACAGAACGCCTTATAAATTATGATATATTATTTATTAAGACAAATAAATTAAAAGAAAACAGAATCGAATTGAAAGTTTTGATTCTTTTTAAGCAAATGTACTAAAATATCAAAAGCCATCTGAAATAAAATTCTAAAAAAATTCCTCGTCTTCTGGAAGTAAAATTATGTGTTTTCCGTTCCAAAAAGTTGTATTTTTTGCCTCCACTAATTACTCTTTCTTCTTTTCGTATTTTTTGTTTCTGGAAAAAAGAAGAAAACTATGTAACAAGTTGATTGATACTGATGATCTTGTTTCGATTTTCTTCATCACGTGAATATAAAAACATTACAATGTTAAAATTTGAACTCAACTGATGAAATCTTATTGATAAAGAATCGTCATGAGCATTTTTAAAAATCCTATACGTTTGATTTACCGTTTATAACATTAAACAGTATTCTACCCTGTAGAACGCAGGTTCGAACCCCGCTGGAACCTAAGCTGATTTCTGTGAGGAAGTTTGAAAGTTTACTAGCGAAGGAGCGATTGTGCCTAACCGTATATATTTGTAACCCGGATCTCTATCATTAAAGGCTGGAGGCCATCATATAACTGTAAACATTGTTGAGTATGGCGTAAATTACTATTCGAAATAAAATTACATGTTTTTACTGAATTAACAGGTTTACGAGCACCTGTTGAACAGCAGTAGGGAGTTATTGATTTATTCATGTAATGTAGACATAAATTAATCAGACGACAAGTACACCGTGCTAGAGCAATAAATGTTATTTGAATTAACAAGTGTTATTTGTTTATTTATATTCATGTGTTGATTGTGGAGATATTATCAATTTGTTTGCATCTTTAAATACCGGAAATGGTGTCAGAGAAAATATTCCAGCACTGAAAATATGTGAAAATATACACAACAATTACTCTCTTAAATTGTCTATTGTATCTCTAATTGTGTGCACGAGACGATACAATTTTGCACAGAGTTCTCTCGTTTGTATAAAGATATACATGTACACCTTGATGCACATCACAACAAAAGATCAGATATCACAACTGATTGCAGCAATGTTGGCATTTGAAGAAATCTAATTATTGTAAAATATAAGAGCGACAAATCTCTCGACCATATATCTTTCATTGTTCGCCATACCTATTTTACACATCGAAGTGGTGTTAATTGCTAAGTTTATATATAGTTTGAAACAATATATTAATTGTCCTTGCTTATTAGGAATATGTGAAACCTTTGACATGAAAATCTCAGTTTATTAAGAAACTTATGTCGAGACAGCGATGTATTTCTGAATTATTTCAATGATTTGACAAATAAATCTTTTCCGGATAAAAATGCTGCAAAGTGAAGAAACATATTTTCTACCCTTTTTGCAGTAGTGTTATTCTAAATAAATCAACACAATGGGTATAGTCGAATGTTACATTTCATTCTTATCAATGACAAAGCAGGGTACAGCGCACCAGTACGAAATTAAATCGATATAGGAAAACAATGAAAAGACACAGACATGTCTGTATCTTATCAGAAAAAAGTAAATGACAAAAACTTTATGCATTCTAACTTTTGAAAGTTTTGACAATATTGATTGTCCATTAATTTCAACAGCATTATTCCATTATGTCCATTGTCACATGAGGCCCGGATCGTGATTTTCGTTGTATTTTGTGTTGTTTTTGTAAGGAAAATGGTATTACGATAACCGAATGACTATGTATTTAAATTTTTTAGGTGCCAATTTTAGTGAAAAAGATATGTCAATGATACTAAAACGTCCCACTTTTTATTTATTATGCAGAATTTTAGAATAAATGTAGAAAAAGTCGTTTATACACTGAATTTTAGAAAAATGTTTTGTTCCAAAATCCGTTTGGAATTCTTAGTATTCATATCCGATTTACACCACTTCTGGAACAGGCAACTGCTTAAGTGTCTCCCCAACGGTTGTCAGTCTTTTGGAAAGGAGTAAGGACAAAAGTTTGGTCGATGGTAGAAAACTTGCTGGACCCTGCTATAAATGCACCACTGTATGAGATCTGATGAAGTATGGGGTTTTGTGAGGTAAATGATACATTTCCCTCAAGTTTTGATGTGTATAATTATGAGAAATGATATAAAAAACGTTCACTTTAATATTACTCTTGTTGGTGGTTCTGGTCCTTGGGGTTTATAACCTATTTTGGAATGAACCTAATTGTTGTTTATGTCCCTTGATTAAGTCGGAATGAACACGATTCCACATTTGAGATCAAAACTTTTAAGACTCATAGCTGGTGTGACCGGTCGACAGAGGATGATTACTCCTCCATATTACCTGATCCCACTTCTTGGTGTCCAGAGGTCCGTGTTTGTCCATTTTTGTTAGATTTGTATCTATATCCTGGACATCCTAAAGATTTATGCCTTGGTATCTGAGATTTTTTATATTATAACGAATGTCAAAATGTCGTCTGAATGACACATTGGGATTAAAACTTTGACCTTTTGTATGCTATATGAACTCTTTGACATCCAGTTCCAGTGACATAATGATATTGTATATTCCATTTTTGTAAAGTACAAACAGATTGACATGATATCGTCACACGTGCAACAGTCGTGCAAGACCAAAAAAAATCCTGTATTTGGCGGACACTGTATTTGCATAAAGTCGTCTGCAACACGCTATTTCATAAATTGAACAAGTTTTCAATACCCTGTCAAACGAAACTGGATGAATGCCAGAGATGCCATCGTGGACATCTATCAGATTTGTATACCACTGCGCCTACATACAGGTATATACTATTTGCTTAACATTGCATAAGTAAAAGTACATCAAAGAATTCATTATTCTTTATCCTATTAACGCTTGCTAAAGAAACTGATTTTCCAAGTTGTACCTAAGGAATACTATGTATAATTTAAATCTATGTATATGTATGGGACATCTCTTTACATTTGATACATGAATAAACAAAAATTACCAGTTAAGACTTTGATAATATGCCAATGTGTTGACAGCAGAGTATTAAACTATTGCCAAACTTCAGTGTGTCTTGAATGAAAATATATCAAATAAAGATTGGCATATTACAAAGGAAAATATTTTTAGAATACTTTTATGCACGCATCTCCGGTCCAGATATACCCGTTGAATATACCTGTTGAAAACAGAACATATATATGAATGAAATCCATTTCACAAAGAATATCATAAATATTCCGGGGTTTTCTATTATGAAATATGTTTGTTTACTGTACAATATCATTCATAGCATTTTAGAAAATCACGGGGTTGAAAAAGGAGCTATACTATCTATCTAAGATGCGTTGTGCTTTACAAAAACGTAAAATATCGAATTATAGGTTTCCCGTGAATCTATTTTGTTTACGTGGATGTTGCTATGTCTTACTCATAATTTCCAAAAACACTGGAAAATAAAATGTTTCCCTAAACACGAGAAGCTATGAGAGAGCACCTTAAAGGAGTGTATCGGAAACTTTTCGTCGTTTGGGTTTATCCTTGCGGGAAATATGGTCTAATAATTTTATTGTGATACAATTGTTTCCACCCCGTGTTTTAGATGACAACAGCAGACCCAGAACAGTCTTATTTTAATTTCGTATCATTTCGTTTAGTTATTAAAGATGTCATTTCGTTTAGTTATTAAAGAAGTCTATAAATAGCAACGAAAAGTCTATTTCAACACCCCATGAAAGTAGGTCCGTAGGTCCGTGAAATCAATCATTATTTTGAAATTGACGCCATGTCAATCAATCTGTTGTAGAAATCACCTCATCGTCCATTATATACAAAATGTAATGATCTGTGGAATATATATATAAAACTTTTAAAATCATCAAATAGCCGGCATGGCTCAGTCGGTAGCGCACTCGACTTTTGATCGTGAGGTCGTGTCCAGCCGGAGGCAGGTAGGTTTCCTGTCCTTTCAAAGAGACAATAAAAAGCGAGGTCTGGTGTCACAATGTGCTCAATGGCCGTAAGTACTGAGCATAGGCCAAAATTTGAAGCCCCTACCGCCATTTAATGACGTATCCATGTGAGTGAAAGATTCTTGAGTGGGACGTTAGACAACAATCAAACAAAGCTTCACAAACGTTATGGGTTGTCTGCTGTTTTATCTATGACATTTTGTATAGATGTGCCGTATGGTTTATCATTACTGAGTTAGACGGATGTTGACATATGTGGTGATTCAGACATTACAAGTATACATAATATTAGGTGTAAGATGTTTGATGTGAAAGTGAAGTATGTTTGGAGAGATTCAGTTTTAGACAGACTATTGTAGAAACTAGCAACATTATTTATAGCTATTGCTGATCACCTTAGTACCTTGATTTGTTAATACAATGCATGTTTGTCAGTGATTATCGCTTTTTCTATTAAAATACAACATATAAGATATTAAACCGGTCTCAACACGAAGAACAATTGGGAATCCCAGTGGGAGCAGGTACCCGGAAGGAGTTGGATCAAAACAATGTCCTGAATGGTCTTCAGCTTCACAGAAATATTGATTCTTCCTGACTCATTTTTTTCACTGCTCTTGACAAGAAGTTAATCGTTTGAAATTAGATTAGAAATATAGACAATATACTGTACTTTATTATCCCTGGATGTATTTTATCGATCTATCAAAACTAAAGTTTACCGTACTCCTTGGACCTCCTTTGAAAGTTGAAATCCGAGTTTATACCGGATTTCCTATTAACGGGTGGGGTTAAAGGAACTAGGTACGAATAGTATCAGCCAGGCGATAAGTACAGATTGATATATATCTAGTTTTGCAAAATTGTTGAGATATGATGTACCAGTTGGGATTTACGGATGATAACTTTCTTTTCAATAATTTGTTTAAGTCACACAAATATATTTTTTCAACATTTTGAAATATCACTGTTTTTTTGGTAGAGTGCCAAAATTTTAACTGTGCTATAAGTTTACGATAAGTGAGAATGCTTTAACATGTTGCGATTTATGTAACTTTGTTAAGTGTCGGCTCAAATACATAGGGCAAAAATTTCATCAAAACCAACTGGGTCTAAAATTAATCAACAACCCCCCCCCCCCTAAAAAAAAAAGGAAATAAAAACGGGACTCAAATCTCATTCCAGAGACCCGGTACTAAAGTATCATCACAAAAACTCAGGAGTAAATTTAAAATATCATTCCAAAGATCCGGGATTCCGGGATTAAAGTATTAACACACCAGCCGTGGGTCCATATGAAATGTTGAGTTACATGTTCGATAGCGGTTGTTGAGTCGTCTGTACCAATTGTGACGTGAATTTCTTCCTCACCTAATTCATTTGATTTTGACTGTGGACTTACGGCGGCTGTGACAAGTCAACAGGGTATGTTTACTCCTCCATATCATCTGCTCCAATCTCTGGATGTCCAGGGGTTCGTGTTTGTCCAATATCACCAGATCTGTATATATCTCTGGATATGCTGAAGATTTATACTTTTAATATATATATATAAATCTGGTATCTTCCGAAGTTGATCAAAAACATAAACGTGAATACTGTGGTTAGTGTTGGAAATTAATGACAAAAATGGATGAAAGAATTCCGGGAAATGATCATGAATCGGTAAAAAAACGAAATTTTGAAAAGCAAAACACAAACAAAAGCGCCCCCTTTAATACAAAAAATACAACACAACATATTGATGATAATAAGAAAAAAACAAAGAAACATAAACAAGTCAAATATTTAATAGAAATATATTGAATTACTTTATTGATAAGATAAACAAAAGAGTAGCTCTTCGTTGATTCATCCAATATCAAGGTATATAGTAAGAAATTCAGTTTATTATCACATTTTCACAATGCACTGTTCGTATTATAGACTGGATCATTATGTGATAAAAGATCACAGTCGACAAACTGAACCATAAATTATTGGGAAAAAACACTTGGTGCATTACATGGGGCCTCCGTGGCCCAGTGGTTAAAGCATCGCGCATTGAACCACGAAGTTTCTCACTTCTGATCAGCGCAGATTCGAGTTCTGCTGGAAGTTAAGCTGATTTTTGTGAGATCTTTTGCCAGTTTACTTGGCTCGTGGTCTCTTTCCAGGTACATTGTACCGGGTTCTCATCTGCACAAATAAAAACTGATCGACACCAAATAACTGAAATGTTATTGAATGTGGCGTAAAACACTATTCAGAATTCAAATCATAATGTATTACATGTACATGGTAAAATAATTATACCGCAGGTGATTTTGGACTCCAGACAAATTTAACATCTAAGGCAAATTTGATTATGGGGATGTTTTTCAAATTATAGGGTATATAGATTTTTAATCTAATATCAAATATAACGATTTTTTCGAAATCTTTAGTATGGAAAGTTATACGATTGAGAAAGAAGAACAAACTTATTCCGTAGGCCCTATCTATATGGAAATTCATTTACATATTCGAAGGTCATATTATTGTATATAGGAATCATATTTTTGTCTGTATCAACCCAAACCGTGAAATTTGATATCAAAGTTAACAATGACACATGGCGACATCATGTAATTTTTCATAGTATTGCGTTAACATATTCTTCCTTGATCAGATCAATAAATATAATAATTACATAATGTGCGTTTGTGTGCGCGCCACAATCGATGCAGCTTTTTATTTTCCTTATATATTTCATATAGATTTACAATTTTTCAAAATGTTCATGGCGAGATATTTTTAGATCAATTTTAATGATACCATATAACTAGAATATCTAATAGTTACATCGCATATTAGTAGATTCAGTAGTTTAAAAATAAAAATGAACTGAAAGAGAAATGACGATTTTTGTTGTTGAAAAATATGGTTTTATATGAAATATATAAAGAAAAATAAATATATTTAAAAAAAAGATAAATATGTATGTACGTATGTATGTATGTATGTATGTATGTATGTATGTATGAATGTATGGATGTATGTATGTATGTATGTATGTATGTATGTGTGTGTGTGTATGTATGTGTGTGTGTGTAGATAGGTAGGTAGGTATGTATGTATGTATGTATGTATGTATGTATGTATGTATGTATGTATGTATATGTATGTAACGTGTATGTATGTATGTATGTATGTATGTAATATGTATGTATGAATGTATGTATGTGTGTATGTATGTATGTATGTATACTTTTGTGTATGTATTTCTCTTGAATGCATTACAAACATGCTGCTCTTTCACTAAGCCATTTGCCTTTTTGTTTTTCCAAATATTTGTCTGAAGGATAAAATCATACAATATCTCAACCACAACAGTCGAGACTAAGTGTTGAAATTATAATTTAGTATCATCTATTCTGTCTACTCTTCTATTTGTTATAATATAGTTATTATTTTGTTTATCTTATTATCTTAAATGGTCCGATCAAATGTTTGCAATCACTTCAGAAAATAGTATGTAGATTCTATATACATATAATGCTATATGGATAATACAACGAAAAAGATAATAAGTTTTATTAATAGATAGTACAACAAAGTTACATGTAGTCTTACAATAAATGTCACCCGAGCGTTTACAGTACTTTGTACTTTAAGCAACGTCTAGTCTTTCATATTTTATATGTAACTGATATCATCTTTGTCTTGTATTTCATAAGCCTTGTGGTGATTCAGCACAATAGAATAGTTCTAATGATTCAATGATTATTTTAAGCTGACTGTAATGGCCGATTGTAGAACCGTCTACATTTCATATAACAACGAAGATATAAAAAATCTCAGATACCAAAGTATAAATGAATAGAATGTCCAGGACATAGATACAAATCCGGTAAAATGGACAAACATGGACCTCTGGAAACCAAGTGGTGGGATCAGGTGCCATGGAAGAGTAAGCATTCCCTGCCGACCGGTCACACTCGCCGTGGGTCCACAGTCCAATCCAATGAAATACGTGAGGAGTGAATCCTCGTCACAATTGGTACAGACGTCTCAATAACCGCCAACGAAAAGGCAGCTCAACATTTCACTTAGTGAAACAGAGTACTATTATACCGACCGTAAAATTTGCGGAACGTTGACATTAAACGCGGTTTTCGATATCCCTTTGTCAATAATTTGTCAGTGAGTAGTTTACCTCTGTATATGAAATCTTCATATGTTGTACATGCCCTGGCATATCGTATCATTTGTGAAATATTAACTCCATATGCTGGTGACTGAGGGATATTACTACTTAAATGTGGAAAATGTAAGATGGGAAAGCTGTGTTTGTCGTATAGCTTAGTCGCTAATTTCCCGTCTGTGTCTATATTAAATAAAATATCTCAATATGAAACGTGTGTGCTTGATTCTGTTGTATCTTTAATTTCTAGTTCGCTGGGATAAATCGCATTGACATATGTATGAAAATTGTCATTATTAATTGACAAAACGTCGTCGATATATCTAAATGTAAAATTGAAGGACTTTTTCTTCTTTTGATTCAGCAGTTTCTGAATGAAGTCTGCTTAGTGTGAATAAAGGAAGAGGTAGGCCAATAAATGGGCACAATATTGGTTCCCATAGATACAAGGAATGTCAAAAAATAATTCCACTTGCATTGCTTCTCCTATACTACAAATGTTTTGATCATTTCAACTAGCCCCCCTTCAAAATTCTGCATCTGCCTGAATGCAGCTTTTGAGCCGGTCAATCTACTTTTGAAATCACAGTTCATTACACTGTTCAGATACTGATAAACAATGGATCCAAGGTATTTCACGAATTGTATCTCTTTCCAGATAGATGATATTTGAATTTGGGGAACAGAAAATAGTCGCAGGGGCCGAAGCTGGTGAATAGGTATGATGTAGGAGGACCGTAATCTTCTCTGACTTAAAAATGCGGTCACAATGCATGCCCAGTGAGAAGGTGCATTATCATTCAAAAGTCGGATTTACCCGTGTCCCGTTTTCGGGCGGCAAAGTTTGTAGTAGTTCTTTTATTTTTTTTCAGAACAACGTTTTTATAGAACTTTCACGTGACTGTTCTGTCTTTAGGCACCAGAATTTGAATTACTAAACCCTTGTTATCGAAGACAATTGCATACTTAACCTTGTTCACCACGCGTAATCACTGGGTCTCCTTAATGTTGTTCTGCATTTAGTCCCCTTAATCCATGATATAAATTTCCCTGTATACATTATTTCTTCCGTCGGATTGTTTTCTCCTCGGATCATCTGCAGTGATATAAGACGGGAAATGGTTGAGTGGTTGAATAACACTGCGGTAATACATACAATAATTAATAAAAGAGAATACCCGTTTGTATAAAGAGTACTCCAGTATCCCATGCCTATTCGATTTTTCGAAAATTATCTAATATTTTAAAGTTATTAGCAACAATGTGTATTGTGTATCTTTATCATTAAAGTCCATGTATATATATATATATATATATATATATATATATATATATATATATATATATATATATATATATATATATATATATATATATATATATATATATATATATATATATATATATATATATACACACACACATTAAATGAGAATATTCGAGTATATACTTTTATTGACAGATCCAGTTACAATTGTGTGCTATTATCAAACACGTGTTTAACATTGTGTAATTATAAAATACGTTTTTAGGCTTTTTTAAAAAAAAAAAAACACCGTCTTATTTTCTATAATTGTTCGTGTTTGGCAGATAAACCACCATTAAGTGAGATAAATCTAGACAGAAGGCAGTCGTGAAAATCGGCCCAGTCATGATAGATTATCGTCTTCAAGACTTGAATCTGGATTTCGAAACATAAGATATACTGCCGAGGTAAATGAAATCAGAGTTTTGATCACACACGACAGTGTAAAAACTGTAATCACATGATCAAGGTACAATAACCCATTATTACTTGGTCATTTAAAACACAAGAGATGAATCCAGATAAAGATGGCGACTCGTGCATTGTAATGCATATTATTGTCAGACACGCGAGTACCTTTGTACGAACATAGATATAACGCTCTCCTGAGCTACGTGTTGACAGTTTGCCATAAAATCAATATGTTGGGTATTGCATTAGATTTTGGATACATCCCATATCAGATTACAAAGGCAAGAACACAATACGGTTTCTGTAAAATGGGTAACACGTCTTTGTCTCTCTGGCATCGTTGAAGTCTATTTTACAAGTAACCTTTTGCATTTTGCTGACGTAAAACTTAGCATGAGGGCATCGTCAATGTATAAAGAGAAAACCCTGGCGACAGAGCAGTTTTATTTTAATCGAGGATAAGCTGCGAAAGGGTGGACACTGCAAACAAACAAACAGAAAATAACAAAACCGTTCATTCTTATACATACCTGAAAACGTTGTGATGATGGGACTCCAGGATCCGTTTGAGTCCGTCGATCGTGAGGAGAATGAAATTATTATTAAAAAGACAGTAACACCTAGGAGAATGGGGAAATTTGGTACAAAAATTAGGAAGAAATTAACTGTTCCCAGAGAGGCAGTTCGACCGATATCCGTATGTGATGTTGCAAGCAGACAAAAAATAATGGATGAATTACCAAACAGACCAGCGACATCCTTTCAAAGCGTTGAAACAGAATATTTGATGACTGAAACCCGTAAGGCACTTTCTAGTGTAGATCTTGACGAAGACGAGGAAGATTTGCCTCCCCTTGGAATTGAGGAGATTCCTCGTTACCTTACGGGGAATCAATTGAGTAAATTTTATGGACTAAAAACATACAGCCGGTTTTCCAGGAAGCCATTTTGGCTTGTACAGAAGGAAAAGGAAAGTAAATCGAATGCTGCCTTGAATAGCAGTTCCATTATTGAAGCCACGGACAGGTGGTTCAACTTGTATACCGATTTGTATAAAGCAGCCATTTGACATTTCTGTGTTTGTGAATCCGTATATATTACTCACTGCCTGTATATCATCTAACTATGTATAAAATGTACATATGTAGATATATGACTATATATTCATTGTTTATCTAGTGCAATATTAAAATCATCAATTATCCTTACAAGGATTTGTTTTATATATGGAGTTACAAGTGTATGTAAGTTATTTTCCTTTCGATGATTCTAATTACATTCGACCAGGAAAATGTTTAGAATATTTTATCTTTTCTGTATATAGATAATCTATTGTTTGTTTATATATTTAGCGTAGAACCTCTCTATTAAGGCCACCTAACTGACTGACTTAAAGTAGTCTGATGAACGAGTTGGTCTCTTAAATGAGGAGCTGGACTCCTATAATACTTATGAATATTCTGAAGAGATTGAACATCTGTGGTCACTAATTTAATAACCAATTAGATTGATATACAACCAGATAAAAGAGATACACAGACATAGATATCTCCTATAAAACCGTTAATGATATATGGAATGATGCCATTTTTAATATACAATCGATTTTAAGAGCTATACACAGGCATAAAAAATCCCATATTCCTATATATTTTGTGTAAATGAAACAAGTCCAATGTGATATGAATATATAAGTAGTAAAGTTGAATTAATTATTTGCAAGTGAATAATTTCCAAACTGGGTTTCTCAAGCAATTTTCACAAAACATATATATAAATATTAGGAATTTTAAGAATTTTATGTTTGTGTATATATCTTTTTTTGTTATTGTATATCAATCTAAGTAGTGAAAAAGAAAACAATGTTAAAACACACAGCTAACACCCTTTAAATAATATATATATTATCAAATCAATTCAGGAACACTATAATTGAAATTAAACGATTTTAAAAACTGAAATTAGAAAATTTACATGTAATTATGAAAATTTGCTTATAAAGCGTGTTGTATGAAATGATTTTAGGACTTGCTTAAAAGCACCTTAGATGTTTTAGCTATTCTACCTTTGTGCGTCCGAACTGGGACTACATTTTTGTACTGTGCGTGATTTTTACGAGGTGATGTGTCACATCGTTTAGTTGCTATAAAATTCATCATGACTGACAGCCGAATAACTACAATTTTCAGTTATCAGTTTTCTTGAATATAGTGAATATTACAAACTATTTCTCTTCGGAGCATCCATGAAAAAAAAATTAAATCCGCTAAAATCTGGTATGAGATTTGTTTACTTTTATTCATACACTCAAACCAAACCGTTCACAAGAGAATGCAACGTTTTCTTTTAATGGTAGATCTCTGCAAAATAAAAACGGCACTAATTTTATAAATTATGTTCTATGAATAAATGTACAGAAGATAAAATTGATTATACATACACGATTAAGGTAACACTACGATATCCATTTGTGTCGCACACGTGTGCATATTGTCGATCTCGTTTTTATTTCCCTCTAGTAAACAGAAACTTTACATGATAGGAAAAACAGTGCAGCCCCGCCTTATTTTGTGGGAAAGTTTGACAGCTTACTTGTGGGACGCCGATATTCTCTCCCCCACTACCAGGAACTGGGCGTCACCATAACTTAAAAACTGTTTTAGGAAATATGGAGTAAAATATTAATTAGAAAAACATATAACCGACAAAGAGAAACAGGGCAGTCAAAATAACATTTGAGTTCCTTTAAATGAATATAGATTCGGATTTTCATAATATACATTGGATCCTCGCTATTAATACCACCTTACTGACTGACTCAAAGTAGTCCGATTAGCCAGGTGGTTTCGTAAGTGACGGTCTGGACTAAATTGATATGATAAAAGTTGCAAGAGGTTGAATATACACTGTCGTGAATGCTAATTAGATTCATATGCGAGCTGGTCTAGAAACTTAAATAAGGTTCCACTATATTGCAGACTAAAATCCAGGGCGTTCCGTGAACCAGTGGTTAGAACATCGACCTTTGAACTATGAAGCCGCTCACATATAGCAAGCTGCAGGTTCGAGCCCCGCTGGAACCTTAGCTGATTTTTGTGGGAAAGTTTGCAAGTTTTATTTGCAAAAGGTTGTTGGTCTCTTCCCAGGTAATCGGGTTTTCCCTTCCACCATTAAAAACTGGCCGCCACCATATAACTGAAACAGCATTCAATATCAAACCAAACCAATGAATTGTCACACGTTAGACTACTGGGACAGGAGGTATAAAACTAAAATGATTGTGTATCTTAAAATGTGATGTCATACCGGCTTTTGTAATCAACAGAATCTTCAATGAACCGATACAAAATTATCTAGAGAGTCTGTGTAAAGACAAAAGTCCCCGACAAAACAGGAAAATATTATACATGGAATTTGTTTTACTACAGTCTAGATCACATTAACTGGCGGGGTGGTATCTCTTGAAACCATTCTTGACCTTAACGAGTGTAAATTGTTGATAAGAATCGGACAACAACTCTGTATCAGCAATTCATATAAAGAGGTCTAGTAAAAACAATATGATATGTATCTGACAGAGCTCACTGTTTGAGTATGTAAAACAGAAATAATGCATTGAAGTGGCAAAACTCGCCTTATTTTTAGGGTACATGTGCATTCTTGTTTTCTGCTGTAAATAAACATCCATGACTCAACATAAATTGCGCAAATCAGTTTGATTCACAATGGAATACCTTAATTATGAAAGAAAATAAAGATATTATCGCACATTTATACCTGTGGGAAACACATATTCACCCGCGGATATCGTCATTTTCGATCTTTCTATACAAACCTCTCTGATACCAAAGTATAAATCTTTAGGATAGCAAGGATACAGTATAGACATTGGACAAACATGAACCTCTGGGAATCCAGAGGTTGGATCAGGTTCCATAAAGGAGTAAGCCCCTATTGCCCGGCCTCACCCGCCTATCCTACATACAAAATGTAACATTCCGCAAAATCCTGCAAATCGTTTTATATAATAAAACGTTATATACCGTATGTTATATATCTAGAAATGAAGTTCTTGTGCTTTAGTTTTCCGAAGCAGATACATAAATATTAAAGCGACATTAGCTGTGTTAACAAAAAGAAATCTACTTTAACTACGTGTACTTCCTGTACAATAAGGAATACGAGCTATACACAGCCATAGAAAAACCTTGTACTCCTATATATTTTGTGAAAATAAGGTCAGGTCCAGTGTGGCATTCATATAGAAATAGTAAGGTTGAGTTAATCAGTTGCAAATAAAAAAGTGCCAAACCTGGATATCTCAAGCAATTTTCGCGAAATATACAGGGATTTTAAAAATATTTATGCTTGTGTATACCCTTTTTTGTAATTGTTTACCAATCTAAGCAGTAAAATGAAATAACAAAATTTCGAGGAAAACCGCAGCTGCTGCCCCTTTTACATATTTAACGACAGAAAGATACCTTGAAATGTGTTGTTATATATAAACTATAGAACTATTTTATGTCTAAATCGATACAGATATTTACAGAACATATATGTAGGTATGTATGTATATAGTTCACCCCGTTATATCACCCTCGGTTATGTTGCCAGACACGCATAACGCCGCTATTTCTTAAAGAACGGATTTCCACCCATCTAATTCCCTCGTTGTAATATAAAAAATTTCAGATACCAAAGTAAAAATCTTTAGGATGACCAGGATGTAGATACAAATCGGTTAAAAAAGGACAAACACGGACCTTTGGAAACCAAGAGCTGGAATCAGGTGCCATGGAGGGGTAAGAATCCCCAGTTGAAAGGTCACATCCGTCGTGAGTCGTGTACAATTGGTACAGACGTCTAAACAACAGCCAACGAACAGGTAGCTCAAAATTTCACTTCGTGAAACAGAGTAATCGCAAACAAGACTATTATATCGAACGTAAAATTTGCGGAACGTTTACATCAAACGCGGCTTTCGATATCCCTGTGTCAATAATTTGTCAGTGAGTAGTTTACCTCTGTATATGAAATGTTCATATGGTAAACATGCCCTGGCATATCGCAACATTTGTGAAATATAATATCCATATGTGGGTGACTGTGGAAAATTTATGAAGGGAAGCCGATATTGCCACGTTTGTCGTACTGCTTAGTTACCAGTTTACCGTCTGTGTCTATAGTAAGTAAAATGTCTAAGTATAAAGCGTGTGTGCTTTATTCTGTTGTATTTTAACTTCTAGTTCGCTGGGATATATCGCATTGACATATGAATGAAAAGTGTCGTGTTTAATTGACATAACGTCGGCCATATATCTAAATGTCAAATTAAAGGACACCGTTTGCTTTTTCTTCTTTTGATTCAGCATACCACCATCCGCCTCCGATTCTCCGGTAAAAATGGTTATTCATACATGTTAAATCCTTTGAACATATCGCCCGACCAGAGGAAAAAACAGGTGTAAAACTGTTAGACGACAGTAGCTTGGTTACTTCATGCAAAGGAAGATAACTCGAATATCTAATGTCAAACTGATATCGAGTTGGAAAGTTGGAAAAAAATCGACACGTCGTGTCACTTTTACACAGCAATTATCACACGTCAAAAATTAATTATGAGTAGATGAGATATTTGTATTTCCGGCATGTCATAGTTATTTTAACCCCAAAAACGATGAAAGTTAACATTAAAAATGTTTCCGGCTTAGAAACAGGTCTAGATTTTTCGGTAGTCGAACGTGTACTGCTACATATTTTGGAAGGCTTAATCTTGGCCATTTTAATAGAGTAGTGTCCAAACTTAAACAAATATAGACAAAATATCCGATATTTAGGATTTTGGATCGTGAGTTGTAAACAGGATACGATATACAACACGGACTACAGACATGTCATGATGAAAAAATTACCACTGGAAAATAGTAAACATCGATACATTGCCAAACTCGTTATACCGCCAAAAATCAGGAAAACAAAAGGTGGCAGTATATCGAGGTTGGACTATATGTATATATATATATATATATTATAATTCGTTTCACTCAACCGAACATAATTGATTTATAAAATAAACAAACACACAAATTAGGTATGAAGCGCTCTGTGCAAGTGCAGTTTATTTAGATACAATAAAGATACAAGCAAAATGTCACTGTCTCCTGACCACGTGACCTACAATGTAAAAACAAAATATACAGTTCAAATTCCAAAACTATACTTATGTAAATGGGTGGGTAGGCAGGAATAAGTCAACTGCACTGAAAAAAAGCCTTCGAATGGCTATACTCTATACAGACATCGGACTACGTTACATGTAGCAAACACCTGGAATCCATGCAATGAATATTCATTGTAACATGTCAGGTGACATACCTGTATAAAACTGACCAATAACTGTGAAACACGAGTAAACATAAACACGTGTTAATGTAACTTCAATAAATATGATTTATGTTCTAATTCGTTTCACTCAACCGAACATAAATAATTTATAAGATAAACAAACACACAAATTAGGTATGAAGCGCTCTGTGCAAGTGCAGTTTACTTATTCGAAGATAAAGACGGCTATCGGATTCAAAAGGGTATGCAATTAAATTCCTTAATTTTTTGTCACTGAGAGTTTTTCTGTAATATTTTCATGACCTTAGCGATCTTTAGCTGTTTCAGACCACCAACGCCCGTGTTTTTTAAATACTCTATCATTAACACCAGATGCTGCGACCGAAGTTGCGCAACCCTGAACGCAGACTATGAACTCCAAATCTACATCTCGTGAAGCCTATGTATTCAAAGGTTTTTAGAATAATTTCTCTGGCTCTTGTAAATGTTAGAGATTTATTTTCCTGTCTAAATCTGTAAGAATTCGACTTTTTACAAAAAGTCAAAGATCTAAACAAAAACTCGTGTGATTTTAAATTTGAAGACAGTTTGATATATTTTTCAAGCATGTTAACAGAACATGTGTCGCAAAATGTGCGAGAAATATATACCTTGTGACCCTCTTTATACACATCTGTTTTACTTTTTTCAATATTTAAAGTCAAGAAAGCTTCATTAAAAGAAATATCTGAATATCTTATGTTAACCAATTCTGAAAATCGTAGAAAACCTGCAAAACCCAGTAAACACATACATAATGTTCGTATATTATATAAGTTATTGTCACTTCCTAATTGTTGAACTAGTTGTTTTAAATGTTCGGGTCACATAGGTTCTTTTTTATTTATGGGTTTTTAAGTTTCCCTTATTGCTCCGTCCTTGGTGATCTTGACCAAGGGCGAATTACATGGATGGCTGTAACCTTCTAGATTGTGTGCCCAAGTGATGACTCGTAGGTCTTTGCCAGATAAATAATATATAACGCTATGTGTGTATCAGACGCAGGTAGAGAATAAATCGGTGGATTAACATTTTTACACCATTTACAAAAAGCGTTAAACGCATACTTGTATTGTTTCGTCGTATTTTGCGTCCTAGAACTTAAACAGAAATGAGGCAAATGAGTAAACAGTTCTTTTATCTTTGGGTCTTGGTCGGGGTCCTGTTAGTCTGACCACCTTCCTACTTTAAATATATCTGAAAAATGTACACAAAAAAAACATGTTTAAGTAAAAAAAAAAAACGAACAAATAAATCAAGGTGTATCAAGACCAATATCCATCTGCAATACACCAACTCAAAATATGATGTATCAGGACCAACTTCAACTGCAATACATCTCAAATCATTCTTAAAATTACTTCAAATGGTGTACCAGGACCCTTAACACCTTCTGCAATCCACCATGCCCTTTAGTACTACGTGTACAATGTATACACGAATATTCATCCCAAATTTCTGGCGTCTAATTGAACTACCACCACGCCTGACGTAAACTGATCTTAACCTATTAAACAATTTTTGTTTTGACCTTGTCTCAAAATATTTATTGTATCTTTAAACAACAAAAAATCTTTAACATACTGTTTATATGTCATATCTTGGTTAAATAAAAATGGCAAAAACACGGCTGAGGGCCAGTGGGGTGCAACCAAAACACCCGTAGCTTTACAGTTGATTAAGTGTTTCACTGCACGAACAAGTAAATAGGGGGTACTAACCAGTTACATTCACTTTCCCAGTTTTGAGTAAAGCAATCGACAGCCTCCGAGCCCGGATTCCAAAATTTTGAATTGTACCCACTGAATGTACATTTGTTGTCATTCGCATCTGTCGATAGTAAATGATCCGTAAATGGAATTAACAAAATCAAAAAATTCTGATTAAATTTCACAATCATCGTGATCTATGAATTTACTAAGAAAATCAGCTCTTTCGTTTTCGGATCTAGGGACCCGCTGTATTTTAAAAAATATTCTGTTTTGTAAACACAGTTTGAATATATTATATGTCAATACTTGTAAGTGGTATCTCATGCTACCACACTGTACAATTTTAACGCAACTTTGGTGTAAACCATATGATCTCCATATT
>BROG01000969.1:0-193851 GCA_030159075.1 Atrina japonica
AAATAGTAGGAACATATGCCTAAATGTATAACCAACAAAGCCTGACCTATAAACATTTAACCCTTTCATCCCTACAGACCACAATAGACCAGTCTTAAACAATAGAAAAGAATATACCACTAAAAAACTCGGGGTGAAAGGGTTAAAATGTCGTTTACTGAAATTTATACTGCATTTATTATTCATTCAAATTTCATAAAAATATTTACCAGTTTTCCTATCATGAAATTTTCAGTTTGTGAGTTCCTTAACTAAACTAGACAAAAAGTCAGATTTGAGTCTTAAATAAGCCATTATTATACAACTGTACCTCATGTCATTTGCAGCACCCCCTAGTGGCACATTTATAAACAGACATTTACAAACTTTGTAAAGATTGATTTAACAATCATGCATACCAAATTTAAAAGAAATCAGATGAAAAGTTCATGAGGAAAAGATTTTGGGATAAAGACACTTGAAGCTCTAGACATCAACTCATCAACCCCTGAAGTCACATTTGGACCTGCCCATTTCAAAGAATGGTTAAGTCCACTGTCAGAATTCAGGAGTGTAGGATTAAGTATCCAAATTTTACAATAATTTTGCATGCAATTTTAACTTGTTCAGCCATAAATTATGACAGAGGACCATACTTCTTACTGATGTGGGTAAGTCTAAATATGACAACAGGGCTTAATGAGTTAAACATCTTATATAAAACCAAAGTTATATTTTTGAAAAAAAAAAAAAAAAAAAAAAAAAAAATTAAAAAATAAGAATTTTTTTTTTAAAAATAAAGCCAAAATAAATGCTCAAGACGACCATTTCTGTCAGTAAGACTTCATCAGTTAAGCTCAAATTTGTAACAGATTTAAAATTCTGAAAGGGAAAGAGGTATACATGGTATACTAAACGATCTATTTAGACCAGTATATCAGAGGACACAATATGAAACTTCCAACTACTGTATAATCAAAGTATTCAAATGTATTGGTACTCACTGTAGTAAAATACTTCCTATAGTACTGTATATCTAGACATTTTCACTCCCGTTAGATTTTAGCTATTTTTGTTCTTTTACCACAATGAACCTCATGAACTATTCATCTACGACAGGGTGGATATATGTCTTCACATATATCCATCCTGTCTTAAATTCGCCCAGAATCACCGTAGTCCTCAAGAATGATATATATGTCTTTGCTTCAATTATTTAAAGCATTAAAGTTTCACTTTCATTTCAAATTCATTCTTGCATCGAAGGATGAAAATAGTGAAAATTAAACAGGAGCGAAAATGTCCATGTACTGGTATTAAGAAGTATTTTACTGCAGTGAGTACAGTACGTTTTTAAAGTGCTTTGATATTAAGACAGAACTTGCAACCAGTGGGATGTTTAAAATCCAATGATAGATATCAGTCATTTGCCTTAGAGAGTAGGAATCTTGCTTTCAAAATAAATCAAGCCCGGTTATGACTGTTCTGATTATTCCTCAATGTCAAGTCTAATGTTGATAGCGTTTTTAACTCATCAACCCCTGAAAAACAATGGACTCTTCTATAAATCAATGACTTAGGCCAGTCCAAATCTGGCTTTAGGGATGAATGGGTTAAATGTATATATTGGTACCTTAAAAATAAAATAGCAGGCGGGATTGATTCCAAATTTTACCAAGTATAAACACTCTTGATACTACATGAGGATACTAATTATAACATGTCTGATTCACACTCATTGACTTGTGTTAATTCTCATTATAAACACGATATTGATCAGCAACAAAAAATTTACTACTAGGTAAAAAAACATACCTGTTTTTACTTTTACCATCGTAAGCATTCAGATCTAAAATGTTATCTAGATTTGTTCTGAAAATAAGGACAAATTTATCAACATTAATACAAATCATACCTTACTCAATGACAACTACATAAGGTAGATAATATCAGCATTATATTAGTCATATCTTAACCAATACTTCCTAAATGGATAACATCAACATTAGATAAAATCATATCATAGCCAAGGAGAAACTACATAGATAATATCACGATAAGACTAGTCATACCTCATCTAATAACAACTACATAGATAATATTACCATAAGACTAGTCATACCTCTTATTATAATAACTACATAGATAATATTACCATAAGATATGTCATACTTCAGCCAATTACTGAATACAGCTATATCACCATTAGATATCACCAGTTCTCTCCCCCCCCGCCCGATATATCATTCCATGTAATAATGCCAAACCCTCATAAAGCCACTATTTCTAGAAAAACATACATGCATTTACTTCCATATAATTCCATAACCTGCATACTGCCATCTGCCACTGATTCTCCACGACAAGTAAATTCAGCCATATATAGTACATATCTCAATAGATGTTTCCCATTTCAGCTAAATTCAGCCATATACAGTATATATCTCATTCGAAGTTTCCCATTTCAGCTAAGTACAGCCATATAGACTATATATCTCACTAGATGTTTCCCAATTCAGTTAATTTCAGCCATACAGAGTATATATCTCATCAGATGTTTCCCATTTCACCCATACAGAGTATATATCTCATTAGATGTTTCCCATTTCAGCTAAATTCAGCCATACAGAGTATATATCCCATTAGATGTTTCCCATTTCAGCTAAATTCAGCCATACAGAGTATATATCCCATTAGATGTTTCCCATTTCAGCTAAATTCAGCCATATAGAGTATATACAATGTATCTCATTAGATGTTTCCCATTTCAGCTAAATTCAGCCATAGAGTATATACATGTATCTCATTAGATGTTTCCTGTTTCAGCTAAATTCAGCCATATACATTATATATAGGCCTACTATGATAAATTGATTAGATTTAAACAATGGTCAAAATATCCAAATTTATGATAGTGAGCTGTAAACAGGATATGATATACAGCAGGGATGAAAAACATGAAAACGATCACATCTCGAAAATAGTAAACCTTGATGTATTGCTAAACCTGTTATATTACCAAAATTAAAGAAAACAAAAGGTGGTGATATATATAATATATATCTATAGATAAAACTACACATGTTTCTATCCATATCATCAGACTGTACACTATCGTTGTAGCAAATTGATTCAACTAAAGCATAGCTCGAGATAAAACCATCCACTACAACATTCAAGAGCAGTCTGGTGATATGGATAGAAACATTTGTGTGGTTTTGCATTTATTACATCTCCCTTATTTATCTGAAATTAATTTGACTGAAAATCTTATTATTTGAAATGAATTACAAGGTCAGATGAACACTTAATGAGTTGTTTTGATAATGGTTAATTTGAAGTGGACGTTTGTCGTTGTCTCAGGTACACGTTTGTCACAGGTGAATGAACTCTAGTTAAAGTGTATGAGTAAAATTCACATGTAACATTTTGTTTGTTTTTATTCATTAAATAAAAATTATTGGGTTAAGATCGCATGGTGGCAACTCCGAAAAAACATAAACAATTTACCATTGATGAAAAATATGAAATTATACAAGCGGTGGATAAAATGATGAAATAAAAAACAGAGATTGCAAAAGACTATGAAATTAATCCTAGCACATTAACAGAAATTGTTTAAAAGAAAACACACAATATTTACAGCTGTTCAGTCATCAGATTTTTCTCTGAAACTGACAGTGTATGGTTTCTTCCAATGTCAGGTCGACATTCCCGACAAGTATGTTGAAAGAGAATAGTGTAAAATAACAGATTTTTTCGCAATAAAGCAATTTTTCCCTGTGTTATTTATTTTCTATAAATAAAGTACAATAAAAATGTAAATAATCAATATTTATGATTTCTTCTACTTCCTAATCACGAGTTTTCTTTATGTTTGAATTCTTTGATCTCCATGAAAAATGGAAACATTGAAATTTGGTTAATTTAAAATAAAATTCAAGGTCCCCCCAATTTCATTTATAACTGAGTTCGACTGTAACAAAGAATATATCCCAGTGAATGTGTCACATTTTTGCTGAATACAGCATCACTGTTTATTATTATACCTCATTAATAAAACACAGTCAGGAATTGGTTGTCATGTGTCATGGATACTACAATTCATATCTCCCATGCGTGCTTCATGTCTCCCTCATGCAAAATCCCTTTCAGCTTAATTGACAGTCTTTATTGATTCTGTATTTCCGTATAATAAAAAACTTATTGCCCGGGTTGTACAGAGACACAAGGATTTGTTTACCCAAGGCAAGTCATATTTCCCAAGGGCGAAGCCTAAGGGGAATATGACTTGTCGCGCGTAAACAAATTTATGTGTAATACATAACTCATATTTTTCAAGCATTTTTTAAAGACATTTATGACATCATGATAAAATTCTAGAAATCATATGTATATAAATATACAATGGATGGTTATTTTTACAAGACATTGTTTGTGTAAAAAAGATTTTGTGCCGCAATTTCAATTTCTGGAACGATAAATCTGTATAGATAATTTAACAATTACCGTGACATTGAAGTTTCCATTAACTTTGCGTAACTGTTAATACATCTGGAAATAGACAATATTGTTTTATATTTTTACAATAAATTGTATCTTTATCTACCCCGTTACTTACACATTATACACCTAAAGTGCATGTTTATAATTGTGATGATAATATACATGTTTATACATGTCCGAAAATATATTGCATCTCTTAATTATACATGATATAAAATCAACTACATATGCGTGTACCATATTTGACCCAATTAAGCAAGCCAAGGGTGCAACAAAAATGGGAAAAAGGAGTGGACACTTATTGGCACCAATTGATAATCAAAGTGACATAAAAGAGTTGAATTTTATAAGGCACAGTAGAAAAGTTGTTGTAGGTATTACAGGGGACACTTAACAACATTTTTCTATTGCTGGGGTGGGGCCTAGAGATGACTTGTTAGTTAAGCTTTCTTTGGTCTAAATCTCTTTGTCAACCATCTTGAAAATATACTCAATTGTGTGTGAATAAGGTGAGCAAATCTGAACAATAGGGGGGAGAGGCGCTTATAAGGATTTTGGTGCCTATTGGGTTGAATAAGGTATCTGAATAGGAACTGTTTAAATCACATTTATCTTTCTGATGATATACTTCATGTTTATACATTTTTCACTAATACGTAGACCTCATCATCTTTAAATGAATTGCCAAAAATTTTGACCTGTGTTATGGACAAACATCAATGCATTGGGGGTTATTTTATGTGCCATGCCTGCGAGTTCATTGCTCTACCACTAGACTACCTCAAGTTATAGGTTATAGATCTGATATCAAAATGTATGTCTATATATCTAAATAGTAAACTGCATATATATATATATATATATATATATATATATATAATATATATATATATATATATATATATCTGTGTGTATATATATATATATATTTATATATATATATATAAATCTGATGAAAACCTGCATGCCATTTCTAATACACCCGATAATATATACAAGCACTTCCGTAAACCTTGAAATTTTTGCTCCCATTTAATTTTTGGCATTTTCGCCCCGAGATGAGAGGGCAAATTTATAATGAAGGCAAAACTTTCAAGCTAAATAATTGAATCATTCACAGCCATGTAACTATGGTGCATTAGGGCGAATTTACGACAGGATGAACATGTTTTCTTTTGTACATGGGGTGCGAAAATAACCAGGGACAAAAATGTTCAGGTATACAATATATGATTCTTATTATCAAAGATGTGAAAAATAAATCACAAATGTGAAACTGATTACCTTATTTGACTTTTGACATTTCTTAGTTCCGACTCCTCTACTAAATCTGTTTTATTGATAATAATCACATCAGCTAGGGCAATCTGTCTGTAAGTAAAAATTAAGTATTTATTTAGTGTAACAATCATATACAGTGGAACCACCCCTAAAGACCTAGAAACCACCTTGCTAAGGAAACCACCTCACATTTCAGACCTCAACTTTTCAGTCTCTTGATAAATATTTGGTAAGTATAGAACCTCACTTAAGAGACCACCTCACTAATCAGGCCACTTTGAGTCACTCAGGTGGTCTAAATAGTAAGGTTCCACTGTATGTACATAATAATAATAATCAATATTTATACAAGTCGATTTTTTTTATTATCATCACAGCATCATCATAGCCATTTTCTATACTACCTCCAACTAATAGGCAACTGAATTTAAAGACAAGTATATAAGTTATATTTTATCATAATAAGTCTGAATCAAGGGTCCCAACCATGGTAGACTGAAATACAAGAATCAGGGGTTCATTGACGCTTTTTGGGACAGGGTCCTGTACCCTTCCAATTAGGAATTTCACATCACAATGGGCCAAATCAGGAAAAAAGTAACTATGGTAATTTTACTCATAAGAATAAAGACACAAAACTTGTTATTCATTTAGCTTTTAACTGACAAAATGGTTTTCATCTGCAGACCTTGAAGTGCAGTTCATACATGTGCTAAATTCTCTTTTTTATTGTTTTATACTGAATATGAACTACATAGTGAACATAACTGGGAAATTTGGGCTCAGAATTGGGAAAAAATGAACAGATTTTGCATTGGGAATGGGTCCTTTTACAGGACCCATATGGTGATGATATTAATCCCTGTAGAATATACATGTAGATCTGTCCGAGTAATAAACTTTATGAAAAATACAAAAATATTGATAATTAGCTATATTTAGAGCCAATTACCTGACGTGCATCTGATTTCATAACTTACTGTCAATTCACAGAGAAACTGCTAGATAGTTGATATATGCCCAAGTGACAGAAAAACAAGAAGAACACTGAACAGATCCAGGTATGGTTTGTAGGTCAACACTCGCTCAAAAGATGTGATAGACAGAAAAGTCACCTGTGGACAAAAATCAAGTAAATCTTTGACCTATATAAAAGTTTAACCCTTTCAAACCCAAATACCATAATAGACTTGTCTTGTCAATAGAAACAGAACATCCTATTTAGATACTTAGGGGCTTCAGTTTATGTTTCTGTTGTTGGATTCTTACCTAGTAGCTTCATTTACAGATCCATCCTGCTTTATTTCTTGTAATTGCTAAAATTAGAAAATAGAGAAAAATGTGAACAATAATTTGCAACTTATTATCTGTATACCTCTCCGAAGATTTTAAACATCTATCTATAGATAGATATATATAGATATATATAGAGACAGACAGATAGATAGATAGATAGATAGACAGACAGATATACAGATATAGACAGATAGATGGATAGACAGATTGACGGATGGATGGATAGGTACACAGATAGATAGATGGAGAAAAAGATGACATGTCGCAGTGATAGCAGCTTATAAATGACATCAAAATCATTTTTATTTATTTATGAGAATGTCTGTGGTATATATGTAATGCTAATGACAAGATGTTTAGAACGTAAAGTAAATAGAGTTATTTCCCTTTGTAAACATAATTTTTTTGTGAATTAACCACTTCAGTGGTTGTGTTTAAATCATCCTTAACAACTTGAAAGTATGATACATTAAACAACTAACCTTCAGACAAAACTTTGCATCAACCATCGTAATAATACCTGAAAAAACAGATAAATGTATTGCTATATTTGTAGGCCTACAAAATGTATGATAAATCACAACATTACATATTGACAAGGTACAGGTTTTTTCCTGGCGCACAAATCCTGCGTCACTGTTTGGATAAAGAACCAAATGACCCCAAAATAAAACTTGGTCCCATCAAGATAAACTTCTAATTATTTGGTATTAAAAGTCAGTATATACAGCTACGAAATATTACTACAGAATGTCACAATAATACATTACTATGTACATTCGTGTAAGACTTAAAAAAGTATTGATAAAAAGAGAAAACATAAATATTTAGTCTTTAAGAATAATTAAACCCCAAAATTTCCAAATGACCCTCATTTTTAATTAAAAAGGGGTTCATCGAATCCCTTAATGAAATTTCTAAGGAAAACCCTGCAGGTAGCATATGAAATAAATAGTCAAACTTGCATTAAAGACCAGCTCTGTACATAGGGTACCTGCCTATAGAGGCCATTCAAACATAACCATTTTTGCCTGTTTCCTTGAGTGGCCTTTATAGACAAGTTTGACTGTACTACAGTTGAAGCTGATTTTTAAAAAAACATATTTGAATATTTCCGATTTCTGTACAAGGGTAAAATACCTTGCTGTGTTAATACTGCATATATCCACAGCAAATATATAAATGATGTGATGACCAAAGGATGAATGAATTAGGACCACCATATAGTTATCTGGTGGACTCATGTAAGTAACAAGACCACTGGACACTTACCATGCCAACTGAGATTTTTCTGTCCATTCAACATAAATCAAGTAAGATTTTGTTCATCATAAAAACTCACTTACAATCAAGAACAATGTATACAGGACAAATAAATGTTGACATATGTCATAGGAAATCTATATAACCTGATGGGGTGGAGTCTCCTGAACCCTTTCTTGACCTGTATGAGTTTAAATTTTAGGTAATAAAGCATAACAACCTCAGAAATACACTGGCATGAGTAATCGGACCTACTTGTCACCATATTTACGAGTATCCAGTCCGGAATAAAACATTTTTCCCATGAAACTTGTCATAACTGAAAAAGCGAGTGGAGTTATCTGTATGATAATCAAAATATTACCCCACCCTGCCAAATTATGTGAATCACACAATGTGTCAAAAAGATATGACAATATTTGAGTGATGAATAAATTTTTGATAATTTCACCAGGAATCTGTGAAAATAAATCAGCTTCTGATAGTATTAAAAACTTACCATCTAAAAAAATATCACTACAGAGTTCTTCATCCAACCAAAATATTGACGCGATGGGTCCTGAAATACAAGATTCATATATACTAAGTGCAGTGGTGCTTTAAACCAATAGGCAAAATCCATATACTGCAATTTACGTAGCATATATTTGTGTGTAATTAAAACTATTCTTGTGAAATCAATACATCAATACATTTTACGGCAGTGTATTGCTACCATGTGTATGAAAATTAACTACGGATAATATCTGGAAATTTTGGTATTAATGAATAAAAATTTCAAGATATTTTTCAGACGATTTATTTTAAACGTTTGTAGCAATATGCTTCTGTGTGTTTTAATAGAATCTGTGTCCAATATAACACTTGAAATGAAATTTATTAAGTTCTCAAAAGTCTATTAAAACATTTCTTATGAACATTATATATTAGAAGGATCTTTTCAACCTCTAAAATAAAAAAAACTCAGACCTTTCAATACAAGTGACAGCTGCCAAATTTTGTGGGATATTTGCATAAAAACAGACAAGTTATGGGTTACTTTCTCTTCTACTCAGAAAATGGCTGATTTCAGACTTTCTATTAGGTTGCTTACCATTCAATGAAACAGACTGGTGTGGACCAGTGAGTTCTATGATTGGTAAAGTGTCCGGTGTGGTACCTGGTACACTGGTACCTGTGCAGAGTTGGGTTCCTTCCCATGATTCAACAGTATTAGCGTTACAGACACTGCCAAAAAACTAAATTTATGACTTTGATTTTCTCAAGAAACAACGTTTTCAAATGACAGTTCTAAAACTGTTCAGAAACAAAAAAAAAAAAATAATGAATTTTCAATATAAAAAATAAATCTTTAATGAAAATATTTTGCAATTTCTCAATCACATTTTTGTTCTACTTCTGGACCATTGAAAAAACTTGGTCATTACTGCCCTATCCATTGTGAATGCCCTTAGACTGGTTTGAGTAATAAACAAATGTCTTCATACGAAAGCGGGCTTGGCTTATATTTTGCCAAGACAGCTTTTCAATTACCGATAAAACAATACTAACCTGGATCCGCCAACCCTGTGGTTTCAAGTAGGACATAGTCAAATTTTCCTCTCTTTTTCATTAGGTTTTCAATTGCTTTCACACCATTATCCCTGGAAAATATGTACAACTAATTAATAAGTCAGAATTCTTAGTTATATGAAAATTTAAACAAATATATAAATAAACAAATGTAACTCATAAATTATGATACATAGATAGCTCCGTGTTTAAATAATGAAATAAATTCCAAAAATATTTGGATTTTATTAATATTACCAGTATGATTTTCAAAAAACAACTCTGGGATAGCTGTAAATTGCATTTGTAAGTTTTATACCCAACAGTTTTTCTTTTCATCATAAAATGGCAAAAGAAATTTGTTTAAGAACTTAATAAATTGCTAAACCACTGCTATTTGCCTTTTCCTTTCATAATATATATTTCAACAAAAATTTTTGTGATACATTTTAGTACAAAAACTCTCAAAATAATATTTTGATTAAACTTTCAAGTTATTAAGATCTCTCATCAAGATGTACAGGATTCTAATGTCATAAACTACATGTATATTAGAGATAGCACCTTACAACTTATGCTCAAGATGTACAGGATTCTAATGCAATAAACTACCGTATTCGGTCGTGTATAATCCGCACTCTTTTCACTCTAAAATTTGTCTCAGGCAGGGGGGTGCAGATAATACAGTACTACAGAATCTTAGGACATTTTTTCTGCAGGAACTACTGCATGAGATTCGATGTGGGTGGTAAGCCTGACAAAGGTTTTTTTCGTAATAACGATGTACGAGTCAATGTATATCATCATTTATGTCTACAGTGATGGTGAATAAATCAATAAATGAATCTTGTTGTCTTTTATTTTTGTGTGTTTCAGTTTACAAATAGGCTAGACTACACAGGCACTTGTGTAATGCAATCCCTTGATTGAGGGTGTTGTGATCGGTGGATTGCATAACGCAAGTGCCTGTGCAAGGCTAGCCTAGTTGCGATGTTTGGCGAGGAAACAGAATAGTACAGTACCTGTTGCTTATCTTCATCATGAAGTTTTGTTATTATTGAAAAATAGAACAATCTCAACAAGAATTCTAATAATTATTTCACGCTGGTGAACGACGAAGCGAACAGCCATGTTGTAACTGTAAATGAGGGGGCTAAATGGAAGAGCAAATATGTAGTATCTTGTAGTTTCGTATTTTTTCCCATTTATATCATATTATGTAGTTTTGCGTTGTTTGTTTTGAGACGATGACTATACATTAATAAATAAAACAATGTTTTCTGGGTGTTTTGTTCTGTGGAGGAATGTTATTTTACACATTTCGTACAAAAGGTATATATCAGTAACTCTCTTACTACAGTACATCTACAGTGTAGTACTAAGTTATGGAACATGCCAATTATACAGGTAAGTACGATGAGTTAATTTTAAATTGAAAATATGATAAAAGGTGTAAAATAACACAATGCCACACCAAGGTAATTAATGTTTGTAGTATATGTCTCCATTCATAATCAATGATGCGTGTAACAGACAACAGTATACTTGGATCTGTATATATATATCCCTTTGTTTCAATAATTACGCTATACACGCGTATTCTGGATATATAGATCGCTTGTGTACAAGTGCTCTCTGCTAATTAAAATTGTGTTACAAACTTTTATGTCGCCGATTTCCGCAAATATAATATCTATTTCAAATGTTGTTCTAATACATACTATTAATTAAATATATAGGCTACCACGTCAGCAAAAGCAAATGATTGCGCTGTAATTAACGGAATGTAATTTTACAAAGACTTCGACTGATGTTTTGATATTTCTTTTGTTATTTATTTCAAATCATTAATTTGCTTATCATATCCCTTATCTAATATCTCGAATATATATCTATAATAAATGTTTATCTATTTCTTCCAAATACCGATCTGCGAATTTTGAAAATATTTCCGATCGTCATACTGCACTTATACACAATAATAATCAATCTCGCCGACGATTTTCGGCCATATGGCCGTGGAAAAAAGTCAACGCTGATTATACGCACGAAGTCCTTTTTTCTCCGAGATCTGATGCTGAAATGGGGGGTGCGGATAATACGTAAATGCGGATTATACACGGCCGAAATGGGGGGTGCGGATAATACGTAAATGCGGATTATACACGGCCGATTACGGTACATGTAAAGAATTCAGATGTAATAAACTACACATACAGAATTCCAATGTAATAAACTACATGTAAAGGATTCTATTGTAATAAACTACATGTATGTTAGAGATAACACCCTCCAACTTATGCTCATGTTTTGGAGTGAACATCACCTCCTAATTGGTCAAATACTTCAAAGACAAAACACTTAACAAAAAACAGATAGATCAAATACTTAACAGATCACATACTTAACAGATCATATACTTAACAGATTACATTTTTAGCAGATCACATACTTAACAGATCACACACTAAACAGATCACATTTTTAACATATTTTATCACATAATGAACAGACCATATACTGAACAGATCATATCTTTAACGGATCACATACTGAACAGATCATATATTTAACAGATCACATACTTAACAGATTACATTCTTTACAGATCACATACTGAATACTCATATACTTAACAGATCACATACTTAACAGATTACATTCTTAACAGTTCACATACTGAACAGATCATATACTTAACAGATCACATACTTAACATATCACATAATTAATAGATCAAATACTTAACAGAGTACATTCTTAACATATCTGATCACATACTGAACAGATCACATACTGAACAGATTACATACTGAACAGATCACATACTTAACAGAACAACACAAACAACCGTTCCTCAGCTCCAGCCACTCCTCAAATAATTCACCCTCTTGACCTACTGACATAGATTTCTCCACTGAGTCTCCTGAAAAGATAAAAAATCACCAAATGTCTTCAAACTGTATGAAATTAAAAATAATAGTGACCTTCCAATTTAATCATAAATAACCATGATACATGTGTACTTGGATCTGTAATTTGACACAACGATTCCTTCATTAATTATGACTTGGCACTGAAAGATGTCTTAACATAGAGCAATCAAATATTACAAAGTTATATTTCAAATCAATACATTTTACATCCTCCATTTAACCTGACCTCAACCTTTCCTTGTAACCAGGAAAATGATTATTAACTAAGTTCACAAGAACATCATTTTTTACAAAAACTATACGACTAATCCAGCATAAAGATGTATAGTAAAATCTGCTTTAGCGACCACCTGTGTATAAAGACCACCTGGTCACAAAGACCATTTTTTGCTGTCCCCAACAGTACCATTTGTGTACAAATCAACCTCTATATAAAGATCACCTCCCTATAAAGACTGGTTTTCTTGTGTCCCTAAGGATGTTCTAATATATACAAGTTTCACTGTATATGCCATGAAATTTTAGTTGAAGTATGAACAGTAGAAGTAGGTAATCCTGACCTCAACTGATCTTCTTCACCAGACAATGATGCCGGGACCTAGATGCACAATGCATTGTTAAATTTTACCAATAGTTAGCCTATTGGGGTTAACTCCAAGTTAAATGTGACAAAGTATTGTGCAACCCTGTCCTGAACGATAGCAAAAAATAACCCCAAACCCAAACAAGGTAGAGGTGAGCTAAAAATGAAATGAATGCCAATCAAGAAATCTCTAAATAGACGGAACCGTAGACAGTTAGTCAAAGTGTGTGCACGTACATCTGTGAATTGCATATATCACAGCTGTCAAACCACAGTGTTGAAAATAATATTTCAACGATCATACATAAAACATATAAAGAGGAATTTTATGATCTAATATTCGAGACTTTATTTGAACACTGCTTTACAAATAGAGGGTACATTATTTCAAATGTAAACACAGTAATGTAGGAACGATAAGGACAATTTTCCTGATTCACTTGAAATATCAACTAGAGTTCCCAATTACAAACAAGGGGATTAGATTAGCAAATTATTCCTTTGTTTTCTTTAGGGGTAGGGATAGAAAACATACCATATAACCAAATAAATAGCAGCTGTCATATGATTTTCATACACATGTATAAAACATAACTTCCATTTCAAATTTTTAAAATGACATATATAGAGTAGATGAAGGTATGAATATATCAATAAAAATAATAATAGTACAATTTAGAATAATAATCTTAGACACACTTAACTTTTTTTTCAAATACAAAACAAACACTATTTGATCTAAGTTTTTAGGCAAAATGAAAAATATTTTCGGGGATTGTCACATTTTTTGAACTGGGGTATGAAAATACCTGGACAGCCCTGTAACAGATATGGGGTGGAAATTAAGAAAAAATCCTCAGGAGCCAAACGGGCTCCGAAGTTTTAAATTGTGGGAGCCCGGATATAAACTTAGGGGCCCCTCATATTTACTTGAATAAATTTTAACCAGTTTGTGACCTTAACATTTTTAACAACTTGCTCAACCGGGCAAGTGCGATACTTATATTGTGATTGCCCACCATGAAAATTTGGTTGCCCGCAAAGAAAAAAAATATTTGAGTCAATTTATCGTTGTTTTAATAGATATATACCCGTACATTGTAAAATTGTCTCTGAATGACATACTTATAAGTAAATTAATTATGAATGCATCTGTATTATCATTTATATCAATCATTATTATTACTATTTTACAATGTAACTAGGCTACTGTGTGTTTGACTTGATGCAAATTACAAAAGTTTTCATTTTTAAAACAATATCTATCAATTTTATGTATTTCATTAAAACTTTAATTCACAACAACTAGTTTTCTTTTTATCATTCACCTACATTTAATTCAGATTTTATAACTTTTATATAATGTATAGTATTACATGTTCATGTATCATCATTTTAACACATTTTGAAATTCAGTTCCGTTCGGTATCGGTTCTTTTATTTCACACACCCAACCTCCACTTCCTCCATAAACTGCAAGCAACAATAGTCAACACACGATTTGTTCTGTGACATTTTTGGCCACGAGGTAAAGACTTACGTGTTTACCTGCCAATAAAATAATTATTTTAGTTTCTCATTGGTTTTTAGCAATGCGTTTTGAATGGAATGGATCACATTCGAAACTTAAGCTTTTTGAAATAATGAATGGTTGTACTTCTACTTTCGTTTTGATAAAATTAAAAAGCGGACATTCCAACTTAACATGTCAAAATTTTTGCTTCATCAAATTGGGAATTTTAAGGACCATAATTGGGAAAAAAAAAACAGATACTATTTCCGATTGGGAATGGGGCCAAATAATGGTTCCAATAAGTGGCAAAAAATCTCTGAAATCAATTCGCCAAATGGGCAACTTCGTACGTAAAACAATTCGCCCAATCATAAATTCGGTCACCTCGAGCAAACGTTAATTTCCACCCCAGCAGATAGTGTATAATGAAGTACCATAACTAAATCCCAAGTATAATAAACATAATGAAAATAAAATACACAAGAGCATACCTTCACCAAATTCATTCATAATGACAGCAATCCTCTTGCCATGTTGCTCTGACAGTACATAATTTAGAAGAGTTGTCTTCCCTGCACCTTGAAAAATAAACATTTTACAGATTAAAAAGCGTCGTGTTACAGAAAACTGTTTCACAACGATTTTCTACCCTCTTTTGGGAATGGGGCCTGGGTCTTTTGAATAGGGAATTTTAGCAACATTTCAATGACATTGGGAAATTTGAAAATACATGAAAGCTGTTTGAAAATACAAGAATCTCTTCAAATTCATGGTCATCTGAATTCAGTTGGGAAATTTTAACTGCAAATTGGAAAAAAATGTATTGTTTTCTGCATTTGGAATTGGGCCTTAATTTGGCTGTGTTAAATGGGGTGGAAAATCCCTGTTTTAGATCCCTTTAATACTGTTTTAACTTATATAGAGGTATCACCTGGTATAGGCGAAGTACTACAAAAATAGAAATGTGCAATGGACCAACGCAGGGACTTCCGTGGTGCAGGGACGGGGGGCTTCCGTTGCCCAGTAAAATGGCAAACTTTCTCACAAAATCAGCTTTGGTTCCAGTGGGTCTCAAACCTGTGCTAACCAGAAGTGAGAGACTTCCTGGTTTAAAATGTGATGCTCTAACCACTTGTCCATGGAGACCCCATAAATGTAAAAGAAAGTAAAATAGATTTTAGTAAGAAACAAATGAAATGATGATAATGATGGTTACATCAATTACAATAAAATTTTATTCCCATATACACATAAACTTACCATACAACACATACAATGTATTATATCACAGGCATTTTTCTGTCAATTTTAGGAAAATGCCATTGGTGATAAAATTGGGAATATTCATTTTTTAAAATCCATTTTCCATTACATTTATTTTTTTTTATTATGGCCTTGACCTCAACATTAAATTGTGAAATTATTCCATCAAATTGGGAGGAAAAGCCATATACATATGTATTTTGCATTGAGAATGAGGCCAAATTTCAGCCTCATGGAAAATATAGAAAAAGGCCAGTGTCATCAAGTAATGTTTGTGGTCATTTATATTTTGACATCAGTCACGTAATTACACATTGTGTCACTTTACCTAGAAAGCCTGTTATGACTGTAATAGGAACTCGAGTAATTTCCGCTGGAACCAAATCTGGAATTTCTTCATCATCTGACATTTTGATAGATCTACAAAATTTACATAAATTATTACTGTGCTTTACGTTGTGTCTCTAGATATTGGCATTAGTTTTTCTTTTCACATATTATCATATGGTGCATATAAAGTAAAGCCATGCAATATGCTGATACGTGCGTATGGCCCATTATAATTACATGCCATCAGAGATTGTGTTGTTGGTGTACGCTTATTGACACACCATATAAGTGGAATGTAATGGGGATACACAAATTTAGCATTTAGTCCTAGAAATATGGTATATAATTTTAGCGATAAGAAATTTTAGCTATTTTATAATTAAAACAAGAGGCCCAAGAGGGCCTCAATCGCTCATCTGAGAACCATATCTACAAATGTGAAAAGAAGTCCAAGAAGAATATGTACATGTAGTCTGATCTGGTCAAGAAACATAATTAAATATTGCAGTTTTCAGAAATCAATAAAAATATCTAAAAATTACATTTCAGCAAAATTCTTGCACAAAAACATTTCTTCACCTATATACAAGTAAAATACATGAAATGAATGCATCATAGTGAATGCAAGGGGAGATAATCGAGGACAGTACACGGTTCAAATTGTATTATTTGGCCTACACACAGTTTCTTATCATGTGCAATAAGTCAATTAAATACTGTCCTTTTCTATAGACCCCCAACCACATTAATTCCATTCTGATGGGTCTATTACACTAAACCTGCTTTATGTGTAGCCACACATGTCACATAGTTGAAGTTATCAGGCTGAGGTCACCAACTTAACTCACCTCTCAAGTTCAGATGACTTATTCGAATTTCGATCAGAATATAAGGGGATGACAATTTGGAAATAAATATTGTGGCTTTGAAAATAAATAACCTGTCTTCTACAAGTAAGAAAAATAAATAATCTGACCTTAACTGGTGTCAAAGTTGTAGTGAAATTTAATTAATGTTAAAAAATTTTCAGTTTGCTTCACTTGCCATATTTCATTCTTCAATTTTTTTTGGCTCGCCATGCTTGCTATCTTAATTTTTTTTATTAGAATTTAATGTATTATACTCTTCCCGCCTTCCAACTTCAAATCATAGTTCCACCACTGACTTTGTCTGTATATTTTGAATTAAATATAACTTTTAATTACGATTTGTTTTGTTCAGTTTCTCTCTGAAGTGTTTACCCTACTCGGCTACTGTTGCACATATCTTGAATGAATTTTTTATTTGCATTTTCTCATGCATAAATATGAAAAATTATTTGTAAACAAAATTTGCATTGTATCAAAATGTATAAAAAAATCTAATTACTGACTCGTCAAAAAATTGCCAGCCTCCCACTCCCAGCCCCTAAAACTCAAATGGTCATCCCTTGAGAAATTTAACCTAAAGCTTTTTATGCGAATGAAAAAGTATTTGATAATATTGTCATATCATATTTAGGTGTTTAACAAAGTGTTTAATAAGTGCACTGTAAAGTACAAAACGTATATATAGTCAAAACAATGAAATCTGAGTAAATTTGGTGACTTTTAGTGTTCACAATAACATAACTTAATTATATATGAATTCTCTCTCACAATCATCTATGATTTCCAATAACTATTACAAGTTGCATTTTAATGAATAACTGACAGATAAAACAAAAATATGTATATAATCTGGAGAATTGACTCGGGCGAAGAAGAATCTGGTCGAATGAACCCGATGCCGACCGAAAGTATTACGGACCGAGATCTCCCCAAGTCATATAAACGTAAACTTCAAACAGATACAAATTCCGCAGCAACAAAAAAAATTCCAAGGAATCTTTCTCAGTTCTTTAAACAAGTATTAACACTGCATATGTTTATTGTTGACTTGTAAACTCTGTAGATGGCTATTATACACAATATCACTAACAGTCAGTATGCTCTACACTACTAAAGAAAGTAAAGTACTACCGTGTACACAAAAATAAAGTCCGTTGTATATTATAGATATATATTGTATCGGGATCAAATAATTCAAAATGTTTTGCCTCTGATTCCTCTTAATCATTTTTTGACAACTCTATGAGATGTCAATGCTCACAATGAAAACAAAATGTCTCGGATCTATGAAAGGTACCATCCATGCTTACCTCTAATGCGCTTGTTTGTTCGAATGCTAGTCAACTCGGTACTAGGTCAACTCGGTGCTCGTACACCTCGGCACGTTTGTTAGACTGTCCTACTTGGTACTTGTATTTGTAACAGAATTATTTTTTGTTCATTTCAACTAATTAGTAGATATTCTGCCACAACTTTAAGTTACTTTTTATGATTAAAATCAGTTTTACTAAAATTAAAGTAACTTTGACCTAAAATTGTTGCAAAGTAGCCTAATGTTTATGCCAGTTCTTGCGGTTTTCATGGTAAGAACCTGACACATTCCTAACCAATTTAGAATGATAGTCCATAGACTTCAACACAAATGTTCAAAATTTTACAAGATTCCAAAGTACATACAGTAAGTCACGCTAATTATTTTTAAAAAGTTGACTTAGAATAGAAAGCTATTGGAAAATTTTTTGTGGCAGTAATATCATTGACCACTGTCCATTGTAGCAAAGTAATATTGAACACTATATGTGGCAGTAAAGTAATATCATTGAAAACTGTTCATCATGGTAAAGTTATATTGACCACTGTCCATCGTAGCAAAGTAATATTGTAACACTGAAATCTGTATGTGACAGTCAAGTAATATTGAACACTGTTTGTGGCAGTAAAGTTAATGAACACTGTCTATGGCAGTAATTAAGTAATACTGAACACTGTCTGTTTGTTTATGTTTATTATTATTTAACGTCCCACTCAAGAATATTTCACTCATATGGAGACGTCACCAAATGCTGGTGAAGGGCTTCAAATTTTGGCCTATGCTCGGCACTTACGGCCATTGAGCAGTGAGGGTACCCACTGAGCCAGGCTGGCTCCTGAACACTGTCCATTGTAGTAAAGTAATATTGAACACTGTGTGACAGTGAAGTAATACTGAACACTGTCTGTGACAGTAAAGTAATATTTAACACTGTGACAGTGAAGTAATATTGAATACATGTCTGCGGCAGTGAAGTGATATCATTGGACACTGGCAAAGAAGTAATATTGAACACTCTCCATTGTATCAAAGTAATATCATGATTACGGTTGACCTAATCGCTTTCCATGTGGTACAGTAAAACCTATCTTAAGAGACCACTCTTATGAAAGACTACATGTCTTGTGAGACCACATTCAGATTCTGAAAGCTACTCTTTTAAAAAATCCTTTGAATAAAACCTTTTTTAGGAGACAACCTGTCTCAAGAGACCAACATTGAATTTTAAATGGCAGATAGGATGGTCACTCAAGACAGGTTCCACTGTAACACCATGCTCACATACAATCTTAATTCTGTTTTTCTTACATCAACTTGTAAAGATGTTCCATATGCGATAAAATCTTGTTCGCTCCATGGCCATCTATATGTGGTAATAATCACTCGGATGAGTTCACATTTGGTGCTGCACTCAACAATGTTAGCCATTATGTTACATTTTCTTTGTCAATGCTTCGGTTTCTTACTGATCTAAACAGAATCTTAATAAATGTACAGTAAAATCTGTGTTTATCACACAGATGGCGGTCTAGCAGACAGATGCCGGTCTAATCAAACCGTCTGTTCACTGCTAGAACAGTTATACCAACAATCAACGCAATTGTTCTTGTATGAACTGTTATGATGCATTACAAAAAATAAATATCCAGCAAAAACACAAAATAAAAGATTATAGGAGTGTTTCTCAAGATTAAAGACTTCACTGCCACAGTGATCAATGTTACTTCCAATGCCACAGACAGTGTTCAATATTACTTCACTCAAGTTCACTGCCAGTTTTCAATATTACTTCACTGCCACTGTTCAATATTACTTCACTGCCAGTGTTCAATGTTACTTAACTGCCACTGTTCAATATTACTTCACTGGCACTGTTCAATATTACTTCACTGGCACTTTTCAATATTACTTTACTGCCACAGACAGTGGTCAATATTACTTAAATGCCAGTTTTCAATATTACTTAACTGCTAGTGTTCAATATTACTTTACTGCCAGTGTTCTATTTTACTTCACTACAAGTGTTCAATGTTACTTCACTGCCACAGATAGTGTTCAATGTTACTTCACTGCCACAGATAGTGTTCAATGTTACTGCACTGCCACTGTTCAATATTACTTCACTGCTACAGTGTTCAATATTACTTCACTGGCACTGTTCAATATTACTTTACTGCCACAGACAGTGTTCAATATTACTTTATTACCATAGATAGCATTCAATGTCGCACAAGACAACAATAATAAAGGAACAAATAAACTGGATGTATAAATACTTAAATCTTTATTATCTTACATATACATGTATTTTGAACATGTAATACATCAACACCAGGCTGAATCAGTAACATTTTAACAATAACATTACCGATAAAACAAATAAAATGTTTAAAATGAGGATAACACATTGAAAAAGTATACCTTTGTTCTCGGTTGTGACATCTTGTTAGCTATTCAATGTCACATAAAGGTCACTATGATAATAATAATAGAACGGTTTAACCCGTCAACCCCTGTGGTCGTATTTAGACTCACACCCGAATCTATAAATACAGTGTAGTATGATCTACTGTCATATGTCAGGAGTGAACAAGTTAATTTTGCAGGAAACAATATTGTTAAAATTAGATTCTAAATCATACACCCCTGAATTCTGATAATAGACTTTACCACTGGACAAGTCCAAATATGGCTACAGGAGTCGATGAGTTCATGATTAGATATTTTACATTTGCAGGTACTTGTTGACACACAGGCTGTCAAGTCACCTTCTTGGAAAGAATTGGGAAAGGAAGGAAATAAGTCAGAAAAAGTGGGTCCTGATTGACATCCTGGGACTTGTTACTGAAAAACAAATGGTAATATCATCATCATCATCATCATTGTCATCATCATCATCATCGTCATCATCATCATTTAACTACAATATGCTTAAAATTGTTAAAATTAATAAAATGTTCAAATAGAGGGTTACATACATTCAATATGAGTACCTAATAAATACAGTGGAATCTTGTTATCTCGGAAATTTACCGGACCACTCTATTTACAAGTACTTCGAGATATCCGAAATCTGAGATAACCGAAATTTTCAATTCACATCTTTTCGTATTCTTATTGGACCATGGATACTGCTTAATTTAATTGTATTTAAGCAATTATTAGTTACCCTTTCACCTTGACTCGTTAACTGGAGTTGATTGTCCTGTGTTTTCCGGTAGATAAGTAATTAATTCCAATGTTTATCGTGTAGAAAAAGTAATCCTTCAATTGCGGAAGGTAATTTTGAGATAACAAGTGACAATGCTATAATATTTCAACACTTCGGAGCAGAAGATAAGTAAAATTTTCGAGATATCCCGAATAAAAGTAGTATGAATATATGGCAAAAATCTTTGGACCGGCCATTCAATATTGACATTACCGGAATTTAAGCTCATCCGATTTTGACATAACAAAATTTCAATGTATACATTTATTTGCATCTTTTCTATTTTGTTCCTCGTATGTTCTTCCGGTTTTCATATTTACTGGCAACATATATGGAAATATCCTTATGTTTGAGCGAATAACTTTATTTTGTGTAAAGAAATCCAAGAGACTCTTAAAACATACAACAGTGGGCCAAATTACTAAAATCAGGCCTTCAAGTGGGTTTTGGTAAGAAAATAGGGCTTTCAATAGGGCTAAAATTCTTGAAAAATAGGGCTTTATAGGGCAGTTTTGACAAATTATAGGGGGATTATAGGGTCATTTTCCTTAAATCTAATTAATATCTATTGAAAATATACATACCTTGATTAAGATTAATATACAAACTCTTACCAAATTACATTTTTGAGGCATGTACACTTAACTGAAGTCTTCTGATGACTGTACTGCACCAACTGGGACACCAAGGCAGCTCTGATAGACCTTAGCTACCAAGACTTGGGAACCTTGGTTTTTAACTGTAAAGGCACACATAAGATCTTCAAAGCTGTTTTGGTATCTTGTTGTTGAAGTCAATCATCATAAAGACTTGAATGTTGTGTGTCACATGAAATGATAAGAAAATAAGATATTTAAAAAAAGCACTGGATGACTTAATTATATTTAAGACACGTACCTACATATCTGTAGACCGAGACATGCCTGTTTTGAGAAAAAAGTGTCATTTTTTCAATTTCCGACATATTATTTTCTCTTTTTAGGGATAATATAGGGAAATGGGCTTTTTTGGGCTAAAATATAGGGATTATAGGGTACTCCCAAAAAGATAGGGATATTATAGGAATTATAGGAAATATAGGGCCGGTTGAAGGCCTGTAAAATGTAACAGGTGGAGAAAATGTACGGACAGACCGGGAATCAAACTCACGACCTTCCGAACAGTAGCAGGGCGCTTTTACCAACTGCGCTAATCTATATATTACCGAAACTGGAAAACTAGAATCACATAACTGGCGATAATAAAAGCAGGATTATAACGGTAATTCAGGCTAACTCGAAGGTTCCCTATTGTACTAGACTTTGGTTTTCACTATATATGCATCTCTTAAGACTCTGATAAAAGTCAGTTTATTTGCCATGGAAACGGTCTCTCAATAATTAATACATTGTCAGCTGGTTGGCAGTTCATTCAAAAGTCTGACACTTTTACATCTTTTTCAGTCTGTGAATCTTACTGACTACTGCATCACCTGTCGAAACTCTTTCCATCCCACTCCAAGACCAAGATGATAGTCATCAATCTGTTGAAGAAAAGGAAATTTCTAAGACCACAGACAAAATTTAGTTTCTTGTTGAATGAAAACATCATAACAGCAGAAATCCATTGTACAGAGACATGCCATAAGTCTACAGACACTAGCATTTTTCACTATATATTTGATATAAAACCACATTCTTTCCAAAATATATTGTGAAGCCATTTCCTATCGCATTTCAATAGAATTTTCATGTCTGTAGACTTTTGGCACGTCTCTGTAACTATAAATACTTTGAGCCTATAGGCCCTGACCAATGGCACGAGAGACTGGCAAGAACCAGTTTGACTACTCTAATGGTAAGGTGTCATATTTGGTTAGACCAGCATATGCTCAAAGTTGGGTTCCTTCCCATGATTCAACAGTGCTAATGTGGTGCACACTGTAAAAATCTAAATTTATGACTACAATTTTAAAGAAAAAACATTTTTAAAAAGTGGCTCTAAAAACTAATCAAATCAGGAGTCTTACATTTAGTTTGAATGAATACAAATATGTAAAACGGGGGAAAACCTTATCAAAAACAAAACAAAATAGAATACTGTACATCTGGTAATTTTTCGCCCTTTTATGACATACAACAAATTCACTCCAATTGAATTCACCCTGAATCACCAGTTTCACGTCCTTGCTTCAGTTATTAATCTTGAAAATTTCGCTTTCATCTTAAATTTGCCCGAAAATAAAACGGGAATGAAAATGTCCAGGTATACAGTAGTAAACTTTGATAGACAAAAGCAAGACTATTGTAACTTGAAATTCCAACCATGTAGAATTCAAACAGGAGATAAATATTTGATCTAGGACAGAATTAACAAATGTATGCCCCATGGCATTTGATTAAATTTAGATTTCAATCATCAAATTCATACAGCCTGATACAGAGGTCAAAGTTGACTGTTCCCTCAGTACCAATGAAACAACTGAATATAGTGTATCACTTTGATGATTGACATCTACATTTCTGCATCAAGTTGGGTGAATCGGACAATACAAAACCCCCGAAATTATTATACATGTAGAGTAAGTTGTGATGCCATCTGTTTACCTTTAGTCATAATTTATAACATTTCACCTAAGTACATACTTAAAGTCAACCAGACACACATTTACAATCACCTAGGCAGTAGGCACACACTTACAATCACCTAGGCAGCAGGCACACACTTACAATCACCTAGGCAGTAGGCACACACTTATAATCTCCTAGGCAGTTGGCACACACTTACAATCACCTAGGCAGTAGGCACACATTTACAATCACCCAGGCACACACTTAAAGTCAACCAGACACACACTTACAATCACCTAGGCAGTAGGCACACACTTACAATCACCCAGGCACAAAATTAGTCACCCAGACACACACTTACAATCACCTAGGCAGTAGGCACACACTTACAATCACCCAGGCACAAACTTACAGTCACCCAGACACACACTTACAATCACCTAGCTATAGGCACACACTTACAATCACCTAGCTATAGGCACACACTTATATATATGTATGTATTTACTGCAAATTCCAAGTTAATTACATCATCTAGTAGTATGAATGACTTGCAGCAACATTACATGTACATTTAATTGCCATAAAGAAATACAACAGACCTTTGCTATTATCTCTGAGTACACATTTCTGATTTGGTCTATCTTTTCATCTAAAGCTTTCTGTTTCATCATCATACAATCCACCAGTCTCTGTTTCTGTATTTGTATTTCACTTTTCCGAGATTCGTCCTTACTCAGTCTTTTCATTGCATTCTCTTTCTCACTTTGAGGAGTGAATCAAAGAAAAAGTGGTATATAAGTAAAACATCATGGATAATGATAAATGCCTGGAATAACCATGCACCTTTTTGTAAAAAAAACCCCAAATAATGATAATCCCAATAGAAAAAATTACCACTTGAGCACAATGAAACATCAAATTCTTACATTTGGAATACAGTGAAGGAATGTGTAACAAAATAATAATTATAATAATAATGATATGGGATGTCAAGTTTTCACCAAACACTTGATACAGGATGTAAAGTCTTCACCAAGCATTTGATATGAGATGTAACATCTTCATCAGGCACTTGACATTGAATGTAAAGTATTCACCAAGCACTTGACATGAGATATAAAGTCTTCACCAAGCACTTGACACGGGATGTAAAGTCTTCACCAAGCACTTGACATTGAATGTAAAGTCTTCACCAAGCACTTGACATGAGATATAAAGTCTTCACCAAGCACTTGACACGGGATGTTAAGTCTTCACCAAGCACTTGACACGGGATGTAAAGTCTTTACCAAGCACTTGACATTGAATGTAAAGTCTTCACCAAGCACTTGACATTGAATGTAAAGTCTTCACCAAGCACTTGACATGAGATATAAAGTCTTCACCAAGCACTTGACATTGAATGTAAAGTCTTCACCAAGCACTTGACATGAGATATAAAGTCTTCACCAAGCACTTGACATGGGATGTAAAGTCTTCACCAAGCACTTGACACGGGATGTAAAGTCTTCACCAAGCACTTGACACAGGATGTAAAGTCTTTACCAAGCACTTGGCACGGGATGTAAAGTCTTCACCAAGCATTTGACATGGGATGTAAAGTCTTCACCAAGCACTTGACATTGAATGTAAAGTCTTCACCAAGCACTTGACACAGGATGTAAAGTCTTCACCAAGCACTTGACACGGGATGTAAAGTCTTCACCAAGCACTTGACACGGGATGTAAAGTCTTTACCGAGCACTTGGCACGGGATGTAAAGTCTTTACCAAGCACTTGGCATGGTGTTTGCACATGTGTGTGTAAGTATTTCTGTATGTAAGAATGTATGCAGGGTTAAAATTTCATGACTGCCCAATCGCCTTTGACAAGTGATATTGGCTATGGGCTAGTAAAATTTCATTCAAACTTGGCTACAAAATTTTTTTAAAAGACCAACAGGGATCTATCTGACACAGAGGTCTGCATATATTACTCCCAGAAATTGCATCTGGGCAACATTTTATAAAAGGTGTGAAACTTACTGATTAGTTTTACGACCATTCAGAGACAACATTTATGACCGTTTCATAAAGCTAGTTGAAATTTCTTACAAAAGAAGGCAAGATCAATACCTTATCGTGAAATATTTAATTCCAGAACACGATGCTTGTGATCCATTATACATTCCAAAATTTATACAATCAAAGGGAGGTAAGTGGTATGTCTGTATTGGAAGATGCTGGGTCGCCTACCAGTTTTATTTCCCTCTAACTCATCAAACAAAGTAATTTAGTTTGTCATTTCAAACAATTTCTCAAAACATTTTACGTGATCTTGATGAAAACGTAAGGTATTAAGATTTACAACTGCCTAGACCCGGTCGGAAATTACCAACCAGATTTTGTCATGAATCGGTAATGGGAAACATTTATGAAATGGATGGTAATCGTATTACTGGGTTTACGACCTTTTTCCCGTTTTATGACCTTTTATGAAACGATGCCAAGCACTCTCAAACAAACCAAATTTCAGGCAGTTTATTTCTTGTATATTCATTCTTGTTCCTAATATGTTTTCAACCGCTACTTATAATGAAATTCCATAAAAAAAAAGGGAAACTACCACCACTTTATTGGTAATGAAACAGGCAAATCTTTACCTGACACGTTTAGTTTGCAGTTTACATACTTCCAAGAAATACTAGGAAGCAGTATAATGTAATTGTGGAACTGATTCTGAATTGGACTTGCATTTGATATTTCGAAACTTAATTTTGTGAAAGTAGTAATGATATTATTTAAATGATTAGTTTATGTAGATGTGTATATGTATCATACTTATGATAAAATATAATTTTCAAACAGATTAATATAACTTTTGAATATTTCAAGCTACTTACTCTTTAAACTGTTTATGAGTTTCCGATGCAGTTTTCATTCTGTTCTGATGCTGTAGAGAAAGTTTGGCCAGTTTATCTTGCCTGTTTGATAGAAGCTGGTGTAATTGTTCTTTTTTACCCTGCATGCCACGTAGAGTGTTTTTCAGTTCCTCCTTTTTGTCTATAATCATCGCTATTTCCCTAGAAATTTCACTGTACAAAAAAAAAAAAAAAAAAAAGGATGATACAATGTATGTATTGAAAAGTTATTATTTGTATGCATGGGTGTCCAGTAGCTTACCAATGTGACCCAAGTTCCACTCTTGGATTGGACAGTAAAAAATGTGAGATCATATGGTACAGTGGTCATCAAACTCGGACATGTGGGTTTTCTCTGGTTTCCTGCAACAGTAATGACCCCTCACGCCAAAATCAGGGCCAACAAGAGATATTGATATAAACTGTAAAACCTATTTGCTAATTGTTGTAAAATCAATAAAGTTTATATTATTTGTAAACAATTATTAGCCAAACTAGGTAATGAGTAATGAAGAAAATAAACCAAGGTATAGACTCTGTATGAGTAAAATTAAATTGGATGATTTAGACTTGATGATTTGGTTTGATTCTTAATAAAAATAAATACAGAGGCTTAAATATAACATGATTATGATTAAATCTACATAAATCTTGTGTACAGACTCTTAACATTATCTACATTTGTTCTTTGAATTTGCAAAGTCAAACATACCGGTACACAAATGTGGAAATTTATCAACTTATCATTTGTTTCCTTTCCATCAGACTAACAAGCAATCAATTTCATAAAGTCAGTTTTGGTGTAAGATGGACTCAATCCCATCATAAGTAATGTAAAGAGACTTCTTATCTCAAAACAGGATACTACATTATAACTTATGGTAGTCACAGAATGTAACATTTTTAGAGTTTTTTCTATGTTTAGTTCTACTTGACAATTTAACATTTTCATTTTAAAACTTTTGTATTGAAATCTACTCACTCTTCTTTCTCTATGTCAACCTTGGCAGAATGTAACATTTTTAGAGCTTTTTCTGTATTGGTAGAATACAGTTTTATTTTTTTCAACTGTTGTCTGAGGCTGTCCAGCTTTTCTCTTTTTGTTTCCAGTGAAGATTTTAACTTCCCTAAATTCTGCCTCATCCCTTCTTGTTCCTCTTTAACTCTCTCTGGAGACTGTACAATTTTCTGTGACAATTTTTCTCCTTCCTCTTTCAGTCTACAAATGTTGACTTTTAACTGATCCTTCAAATACAAAATAAAATGCACAATAAAATGTAAGGTAGAGGTGGAGACTGAGGTATGAAGAGGAGGAGACAGAGGTGTGAAGAGGAGACTAGGGTGTGAAGAAGAGACCGAAATATGAAGACGGGGTATGAAAAGAAAGTGACTGAGGTGTGAAGATGAGGAGACTGAGGTGTAAAAAGGATGAAACTGAGGTATGAAGGCGAAAAGGGTGTGAAGAGAAGGAGACTGAAGTGTGAACAAGAAAGGTTGTGAAGGGGAAACTGGTGTGAAAAGAGGAGACTGAAGTTTGAAGAGGAGAAGACTGGGGTGTGAAGAGGAGGATACCTAGGTATGAAGGGGAGACTGGGTGTAAAGAGGAGGTGACAGGTGTGAAGAGGAAAAGACTGAGGTTAGATGAGAAAACTGAGGTGTGATGAGGAGACTGAGGTGTGAGGAGACTAAGATGTGAAGGGGTGGAGACAGGTGTGAAGGAAACTGGGGTGTGAAGAGGAGACTGAGATATGTGAGGGAGACTAAGATGTGATGAGGAGACTGAGGTGGTTAGGAGACTGGGGTGTGAAGAAGAGGAGATTGAGGTATGATGAGGAGACTGAGGTGTAAAGGAGACTAGTGTGTGAAGATGAGAAGACTGAGGTATGTAGAGGAAGAGACTGAAGTGTGAAAAAGAGGAGTCTGAGGTGTATACAGGGTGTGAAGAAGAGATTAGGGTATGAAGAGGAGAAGACTTAGCCTGCATTAACTAGAATTTACAAATATGATGATATAAAGAATGATGCTCTAACCACTTGGCCACCGCACCTACTTCCTATTACTAATGGAAAATTAGATCATACTTAAATTTTTGTCCATATTAATCTGCAACTGACGTTCAATATTTTTTAAAGAACAAAGCTACTATTATAATTACAGGAGAAACAGAAGTAACTATGCTACTAGAAAACATTTTCTATTTCAAATTCACAAAAATCAAGTCTTGTCATTTTTTTTATACCAAAACTCGTACATTTGAAGCTGTCTTCTCTGCAATCCTCGTCTTAATTTCATTGATAGATTTTTGCTTGTCACACTGGATTTTGTGGAGTTCTTGCATTCTTACAGCCAAAACCTCAATATCTTGTTGAACCTGTTTGGAAAATAATGAAATAAATAAACATTTTTTTATCAAACAACAGAAAGTGTCCAGTATTACTACAGACAACAAGTTGACTGTATGACAGATCAAAATCTACCATATCGTCAAACTCCTGACTTGTGAGTGAAACCCTCTTCCCCATTACCATCGCAAACTGGGGACTAACAAATCAAATTTCGAAATTTGAAATTCTGTGAACAAGCAACTTAACACAAAGAAGGTACAGGATTATAAATTTTATGGTGATAATACCCTCAGAATCTCTGGTTCCTGTTCTGCACGCTGGGCTTTTTGGGCGTCAACTCTTCTTCGTAATTCCTCGTTCAGTTTCAAATGATGTTCGTGTTGCTCTCGAAATTTCTCCTGTTATAGATAATAAAAGTTTATTAACTTAGGTTGACTTTTGTTTCTTTTTCGGGAATTTTGTGGTAAATGTTGACTTTATATACTAGTGTTTCTTTTACTGGTTTTCTTTTACACCAAAAAAATTCCAGTGTGGTCAACAATAATGAAAATTTCCACTTGTCCTGCAGGACAAAGAAGTACTGAAATTTATCACTTGCCCTAATGCAAAAATGACTTGTCGGAAAATCAAGTGTAACATTTAAAGATGTTATTTTGTGTTCAAACAAGTACAATATAAAATCTTTATTAAATTCATTTTGGTCTTCAACAATTTCTTCAACTGTCCTTTCGGACATCTACTTGTCCGACCATAAAATGGACTTGTCCTGGACAACCGGACAAAGCTGATTGTTGAGCCCTGACAACTTATCATTGGGCCTACATAGTGGTGCCCAGTTGTTAATGGTGAAGAAGAAATCCTGATTATTATATATACAGGAAAGACTATTAGCCTCCTTGAAGCACCCTGAAATACCTCATAAAAGATATCCCAAAACATGAAAAACCACAATGCCTAGTTGTGTAAGTTAGGAATATATATATATACATATACAAATTTTACAACAAAATCTTATGCAAATTTTACTATAAAATCTCATACAGAATTTACCAAGTAAAAAATTCATTACATTTTACGAAATGCTGCAAAAATACGTGAAATTGAGATAAATGAAATTTGATATCACACTGCTCTAATTGATGGAGTTTTATAATATTACGGGTAAAACTTTATGTCCGTCTTGTCTAATGTACCTACATTTTCCTCTTTCAGTTCATAGAAAACCTGCATCCGTGAGTCTCTAAAGCGTACAAAGTTAATGATAGCACTACATATCTTTAACACCCGGGGTGTTCCTGCAGAAAGAAATAGAATGCTGTTGTTATGCAAGGTGAACAGAAGTTGTTGTTTTACTTGGTAAACAGAGGTACGATACATGGTAAACAAAGCTGTTATCCATGGTCAACAAATGTTATATCTATGGCCATAAGATGTTAAATCCATGGCCATCAGATGTTATATCCATGGCCATGAGATGTTATATCCATGGCCATAAGATGTTATATCCATGGTCAACAAATGTTATATCTATGGCCATAAGATGTTAAATCCATGGCCATCAGATGTTATATCCATGGCCATGAGATGTTATATCCATGGCCATAAGATGTTATATCCATGGTCAACAAATGTTATATCTATGGCCATAAGATGTTAAATCCATGGCCATCAGATGTTATATCCATGGCCATGAGATGTTATATCCATGGCCATAAGATGTTATATCCATGGCCATCAGATGTTATATCTATGGCCATAAGATGTTAAATCCATGGCCATCAGATGTTATATCCATGGCCATGAGATGTTATATCCATGGCCATGAGATGTTATATCCATGGCCATCAGATGTTATATCCATGACCATGAGAGGTTATATCCATAGCCATGAGATGTTATATCCATGGCCATCAGATGTTATATCCATGGCCATAAGATGTTATATCCATGGCCATAAGATGTTATATCCATGGCCATCAGATGTTATATCCATGGCCATAAGATGTTATATCCATGGCCATAAGATGTTAAATCCATGGCCATCAGATGTTATATCCATGGCCATGAGATGTTATATCCATGGCCATCAGATGTTATATCCATGGTCAACAAATGTTATATCTATGGCCATAAGATGTTAAATCCATGGCCATCAGATGTTATATCCATGGCCATGAGATGTTATATCCATGGCCATAAGATGTTATATCCATGGTCAACAAATGTTATATCTATGGCCATAAGATGTTAAATCCATGGCCATCAGATGTTATATCCATGGCCATGAGATGTTATATCCATGGCCATAAGATGTTATATCCATGGCCATCAGATGTTATATCTATGGCCATAAGATGTTAAATCCATGGCCATCAGATGTTATATCCATGGCCATGAGATGTTATATCCATGGCCATGAGATGTTATATCCATGGCCATAGAGATGTTATATCCATGACCATGAGAGGTTATATCCATAGCCATGAGATGTTATATCCATGGCCATCAGATGTTATATCCATGGCCATAAGATGTTATATCCATGGCCATAAGATGTTATATCCATGGCCATCAGATGTTATATCCATGGCCATAAGATGCTATATCCATGGCCATAAGATGTTATATCCATGGCCATGAGAGGTTATATCCATGGCCAACAGATGTTATATCCATGGCCATCAGATGTTATATCCATGGCTATAAGATGTTATATCCATGACCATCAGATGTTATATCCATGGCCAAAAGATGTTATATCCATGGCCATCAGACGTTATAAATGGAAAATATTGCTGCTATACATGATAAATAGATGATATATATTGTAAAGAGTGATAATACCAGATACACAGAGGTTGTACAGGATAAATAAATCTGTTACACATGGGTCGACAGTAGGTGTACTAGAGCTAGAGCTGTTATACATTATAAACAGTGCTTGGGTAAACAGATGCACAGAATAAATCAAGTCGTTAAGCATGGGTAGACAGAGCCAGAGCTGTTATACCTTGTATATAGAGCTGTTATACCTTGTATATAGAGCTGTTATACCTTGTATATAGAACTGTTATACCTTGTATATAGAACTGTTATACCTTGTATATAGAGCTGTTATACCTTGTATATAGAGCTGTTATACCTTGTATATAGAGCTGTTATACCTTGTATATAGAGCTGTTATACCTTGTATATAGAGCTGTTATACCTCGTATATAGAGCTGTTATACCTCGTATATAGAGCTGTTATACCTCGTATATAGAGCTGTTATACCTCGTATATAGAGCTGTTATATACCTCGTATATAGAGCTGTTATACCTCGTATATAGAGCTGTTATACCTCGTATATAGAGCTGTTATACCTCGTATATAGAGCTGTTATACCTCGTATATAGAGCTGTTATATACCTCGTATATAGAGCTGTTATACCTCGTATATAGAGCTGTTATACCTCGTATATAGAGCTGTTATACCTCGTATATAGAGCTGTTATACCTCGTATATAGAGCTGTTATACCTCGTATAATAGAGCTGTTATACCCCTCGTATATAGAACTGTTATACCTCGTATATAGAGCTGTTATACCTCGTATATAGAGACCTGTATATACCTCTGTATACCTCGTATATAGAGCTGTTATACCTCGTATATAGAGCTGTTATACCTCGTATATAGAGCTGTTATACCTCGTATATAGAGCTGTTATACCTCGTATATAGAGCTGTTATACCTCGTATATAGAGCTGTTATACCTCGTATATAGAGCTGTTATACCTCGTATATAGAGCTGTTATACCTCGTATATAGAGCTGTTATACCTCGTATATAGAGCTGTTATACCTCGTATATAGAGCTGTTATACCTCGTATATAGAGCTGTTATACCTCGTATATAGAGCTGTTATACCTTGTATATAGAGCTGTTATACCTTGTATATAGAGCTGTTATACCTTGTATATAGAACTGTTATACCTTGTATATAGAGCTGTTATACCTTGTATATAGAACTGTTATACCTTGTATATAGAGCTGTTATACCTTGTATATAGAACTGTTATACCTTGTATATAGAGCTGTTATACCTTGTATATAGAACTGTTATACCTTGTATATAGAGCTGTTATACCTTGTATATAGAACTGTTATACCTTGTATATAGAGCTGTTACACCATGGGTATACATTTGGGTAAACAGATATTGTATATGATAAACAAACCTGTTAAACATGAGTAAACAGCTGTTATTGATGGTAAACAGAGCTGTCATTAATGGAAATGAAAATTATTCTTGCACAAAGCATTTCACACACACACACACACACACACACACACACACACAGAGGATTCCACTTAATTGCATTGCCAAACTATCAGAAAAAACATATGCAAATATATACTTTAAGCAGGAATATGCAATTAACAGAATAGTGTATTTTAGTGAACAATGATGATTCATGTTCATCTAGTCCTTTCATTTGTAAATATAATACTATTAAAAACATCCTACAGGTAGGTATACAAATAATGGATTCTCATCCAATGTTAGGATAAACTAATGTCATAATTTTCATAACACAATTTGGTATGTTCGCATTTCTACTAAACTATTATTTCCATATAAATTTTTACCATAGTCAGTACATTTTCTCCGAGTTTGGGAAACATTTTATGCAATTAACGGGATTCTTGGTTTGACCTATGCAATTAAAAGGAGTATTTTACATATAAGAGATAGGAAATGGTTCTGTGTTTTGAGTTTTTATGGGATTAACAGGAATATGCAATTATCAGGTATGCAAATAAGTGGAATTGATTGTATTGGGATTGGCTTTAAAATAACAATTTAAGAAGGGGTGTGTGTGTCATCTCCCCCACTTATAACTGAATCTGAGCAAGTGTCAGGTTTATGAAAGGAGTTGTTCATTTTTTTTTTCATGTTAGTTTTGAGAGACAAAACAAGTGTTGTCAGAAGACAACAAAACTCGCCCGAAAATGGGTGTAAATTTTCAAAATAGGTTTTATGGTCAAGGTACAGTAAATATTTTGATTCCTTCAGCTCAGGTTCAAGTTTTTAAAAAGTTGGTCAAAGTCCAAGCTCAAGGTCACTAGGTCAAAAGTCAAGGTACCAAATGGAAGCTCTGGTCATAAGAAATTTGTATGTGGAACAACAAAGCCCTGTCCCTTTTGGTTAAATAGATTTAGCCCATGGTTAATGTTTTGTCTACGGACGCTGATGACAACAATGATGACACTAGGAGTATGGCATTAGCTCTGACTCGAATAATTTTGTCCCCGTGTTGGTATTTTCACATGTAATTTTGATATTCTAAATAACAAGAAATACAAATAAAACACTCACGGGGTTCTCTTATATCCTTCATTGAAAAATTAGTTATGCCACAAGCACACAATAATCTTTGTCTGAAAGAAACAAGAAGACAGTGAAAATAGAACACGCACAAAAAAAAATAAATAAATAAAGTCATTAGCATTAAATATACGAGTAAAAATATATTATCGAAAATAAGTCCATTACAAACTTTGAAATAATACTTCCAAAGTAGCTTCATTCATTTAAAAATCAACACTATGAGAATAAAAAATTCTGTTGCTAAAAGATGTATCATCCATTTCTTATTTCTATCCCATACTGACTTCAATTTTCTATAAGCATCCCACAAATCAGCTTGTCAAAAATATCTACCACTTCAGCCTAATGTATGCTTGAACAGCAAAGTTCAAATTTCATTCTTTTCTTTTAATGGAGTTTAATGCCATACTCAACAATTTTTCAGCTATATGGTGGCAGCCAATTATTAATGATGGAGGAAAGAACCTGGTTAAAAAGTACTTGAGAAGAGTCCATCTGCCTTTCGCAATTAATGTACATGTAAACTGTAAAAACTCTCATAAAATCAGTCTAAGTTTCAGTGAGACTGAAACCCCTCGAACAACAACAACGAAATAAATAAATTGGACATAAATGATGAGCATGTTTGCGTAAGTGCATGCATAGTACTAGCCATAAAGATATTCCCTGTCGGATAACATATCACAATTATAATATTTTGTTCACATTTTCTTATAACAGACTGACAGGACGCACAAAAATCTATCTCTGATCTGGACTGATGATTACCACAACCACCTAAAGACACATTTGAACTAGTCTAAGTAATTGATTTACGGAAGAGTCCATTGTTTTTCTGGGGTTTGATGATTTAAACTAACCTTTGGACATAGTAAGTCATACATACTTGAATCAGTTTTTAACAAGCGTAGCATTCTTTGATAGTACTTACAAGGAAACGGTGAGCAGCATCTTTGGTATAGAATCTTGGTGTAGATCTGCATACTCAAACATGTCAGTATTGTAAAGAGGTTGCTGAAAAAATATATAAATACTTTTAAAGGGTATTCTCATCTGTCATACAGAAAATAAGTTTTAATTACAACTAATTTAATTAAAAATTAAAAAAACAAATTAACACAAAAGTCAAAATTGTCATGTTCAGTCTCATCTTAACAGAGTGAGCCTTTGACCCATTCTCCCTTAAAGACACAGCTGGACTGGTTTAAGTCATTTACAGAAGAGTCCAAATATTATTCAGGGGTTGATGAATTAATATATCTGTTATACCTTGATATTAAGATCACCTAACTGACTGATTGAAAGTGATCTCATAAGGTGTGCATACCTATGTACATTGTATTGACCAACATGGACGAAAGGCCTTTGCCGTAACCCACTGTAAAATCTTTTTGAAATCATGTTTATTTTGCAGGTAGTAAGAACATATCAGTACTCTTGCTGTCACATATTCAAAAAGAATGATTTACAATATTTTATTTGTATTATATATTATAAGTTATAGTAATACATATTGGTCATTTTTTCCTACCTCCTAAATTCTTTGTCCAGGGTCCGGAAATGGGGAAAAATATGACATTTTAAAGTTTAAAAAACAAAAACTTAATTTGAGACAGTTTTTAAAAATACTTTATTCTTTATTTTGGTATTCCAAATTGGGAATTTTTATATATTTTGGGGGAAAATACAAGCCATTTTTGCATTGGGAATGGGTCCTGTGGCCAGACCCCATAACTAAATGTACCTTAGGAAAACCCCTGTTAGTATAAGTATATAAAGTACATAAAATGTATATATGCTTGAAAAAGCTACCACTTAACTGCTGAAATTTCATTATAAGCCCAGAACAACATACGATCATTATGTAACAGTATTATGAAAGTACTACGGAAAATCTTATTTTACACAGACATTCAAACAGTGCGCTCATGTACATCTGTTATAAATTTGAAAGAAGCGTCGTATTAAGACAGATACATACATGTAACGGGGATTATTAGATCCCTTTGGGACAGGGTCATTTGAGAATTTTACACTGCCATGGGCTAAATTTGGCAAAATAAAAAGTAACTATGATCATTTTACTACCGGTAATCAAAATAAGAATACAAAACTTGTGATTCATTTGACTTTTTTTTTTAAAACTGACAACATGGATTCCATATGAAGACATGGAGGTTTTAATTGAACGGTACTCTAAAGTTGTGAATTTTTCCTTCGTCTGTATAACAAAAGTGAGCTACATGAAGAACATGATTGGGAAATGGGTTCTTTTACCGGTTTCACTTGTTGATGATATCAATACCAATACATGGGAAACATACATGTGCGATAAATTAATGTTTTAGACAACTGACTAGTAATAATTCTAGTTATATAAAGACCCCCATTTTGGAAAATGTAATGCTCCCAGGGGCATCTAATACAGAAAATACAGTAACTATGACCAAATTCCTACTTGGGTCTCTCACTTGAAAAGTAAATGTTTTAACCACTAGGCCACTATAAGTGAACTCTCTATTAAAGCAAGTTCAGTTTGAAAATTTGCTGCTCCAAAATCTGCTTAATTCTATAATCAGGTTAGTGCAAAATTGAGTGTTATTGAGTGTTATCACAATTTGATAAATACGAATTTGAATTTTGAATAGGGTACATGTTTTACGCCACACTCAACAATTTTTCAGTTATATGGTGGCGGCCAGTTTTTAACGGTGGAGGATAGAACCCCGTTACAATGTATCCGGGAAGGGACCGCTGGCGTTACGCAAGTAAACTGGCAAACTTTCTCACAAAAATCAGCTTGGGTTCCAGCAGGGCTTGAAGTTGTACTGACAACAAGTGAGATACTTCAAGGTTCAAAGTGTGACGCTCTAAACCACTGGGCAACAGAGGCCCTTAATTTGATGAAAGAATACTTGAAATACCAAGTCCATCAGTGATCCAACCAGGATCGAATGATCTGGGGTCATTATGTCCCCTTGATCATATTTTTATGGGGTCATTTTCATAACCATGGGGACATAACAATAATAACAAAAACCATTTATAACCAAAGAAGCAATTAACAAATAGATAATACATGTAGGGTACTGGTACAAATGTATATCACCAGTACATGTAGGAAAATATATGATAATCATTGATTCCAAAGAAAGATAAACAACAACTGTTTCTATACCATGAATGTTATGATATATGTCATTCTGGACACTGCCATCACTGCGCCAAGCTGTCCCAGTGGTCTATGAATAATGGGGACATTTATCATTTAGAAGGGCCATTTGCCCGATGGGCCCCTCTGGTTGGAACACTGTACCATACAAACACAGCATCTAGCAATCCAGTATTCTTACCTGAAGTACCACATCGAAAGGGACGTCAGTCAGTAATTCAATCAGCTGACAGTAGATGTCTAGCCACCTGCATGGCTAAAAATAGAATAATAAAACAATAATTTGAGTTTAAGGTTTGGAAAAAATAATAAATCTTGTTCAATTCTAATCACTTTTGTAGTTAAATGGACAATACAGTATGTAGTTAGTCAGGTCAGATGAGAAATGCAACTTACTGTACCACTTTTAATTAAGTTTTACCAAACCATAGGTGTCGGAAGCAAATTAAAAGTGGGGGGGGGGGGCTAAACCAACTTAATACACAAACACGCCAAAAACATCTGGGGGCTAAGCCCCAATTTTCAACACCTATGCCTATCTTTGCAAAAAAAGTGGGGGAGCTAAGCCCCCCCCCCTAGCCCCAGTTCCGACACCTATGCAAACCATACATCAAATATATTGAAAATGCAATGCTTTAACTAAATACATGTGAATGGTATTCAACACTAAATTTAACCAGTTTGTTACTGTCAACAAACATATCTAAATAAAGAGCATCACTTTTACTGATCTTTTCAATTTTAGCTTAGGACTAGATTTAATATACAGATCTCCCCTGACCTGTGAGTGTTGCCCATTATAAACATAAAATCAATATCACCAATTCTTGAACAACAAAATTTCTGCTCTACAATTCCCCCACTATAATACCAAACCCACATACCACCACCGATTTTCCAGTACAAACGATCATTTATGCGTGTTTTAAAATCCCCCAACCATATTGCCAGACCAGGTGAAAAACCAGGTGAAAGTAAGAATTTTTCAGTACAGGTAGATATTTAATCATTTTAATGTTGAACACACGTTGTCCTCAAACCCAGACGATTAGATTTATATGTCCAGTGAGTATAAAACAAGGTTATCATATACAGTTGAGCTGGATTATAGATTTGAAAATGGATACATCTAAAAAAAATTCTTAATATCGTTTTTACCACAAAAATTAAGGAAAACAAAAGGTGGCAAGTTAATGGAGGTAAACTGTATACATGTATACTGTAATTTACATGTACGGTACTAATCATAATATATTGATTGAAATTATTGACAGTCCTCTTACATCTGGCTTTTTGAAATCGATATCTTCAATCCTGATGTCATACCCTTTCAGACAGGGTACAATCTGATCTGCAGTCAGTAGAGGGAAACTAAATTCACTCATATTATCTGAAAGAGAGATGAGAGATCAATGTTAATATTTTTGTCTTTGGACACTGATAAATGATTCATATCATAACCCTTTCACCACCAAGTAACTAAGGGTATGCTCTATTCTATTGTATTAGACCAGTCTATTATGGTCTGTGGGGTTGAAAGGGTTAAAACATGTCAGGTGTTAAATCTCATATAATTTTCAATCGCCATGTCAATTGATTATTAATAAACACGTTCATCGTAATCTTTGTTATAAAATCATAAAAAGCACCTCATAAAAAAGGAGTGGTAGTTAACAACTTAACAGTGCAGTTGGTATATAGAATTAATGAAATGACACTTAATTAATTAAGATTTGGTTATTTTCTAATACTTGATTTCAAAATAAACAAAAGTAATAAAGTTAAATATGATTATTTTGGTTTATTGAAAAAAAATATTGGTACGACTTTTTCTTAAACAAAAAATATTCGAAACCTAATTATGAAAAGAAATGGGAAGGATCAATATATATTTTAGGAATGAGGTTGATTGGAAAGTTTTAAATAGTAATGTTTTTAGGTCCGCAAGAGATACAAGACTAATTTGGTTCCAATATCGAATTGTACATAGAATAACAGCAAGGATCCATTATGTTCTTTCTGCAACAATGAAAATAAAACTATTGAACATCTGTAATTCTGTTTTATAATTGCTCCCATGTTAACTTGTTTTGGAAAAAAGTAGAAAATTGGATTAAAGAAAAAACAAATGAAGAAAATAAATTGTCAATTATAGGCATTTTATTCTTAAAAAACAACAAACAAAATTGTTGTTTAAATATCATGATTATTTTAATGAATATATAAATTTTTGGAAAAAGATTTGAGGATAAAATTCTTAGAGTAGATGAAATTAACAAAATTTCAAATCATTATTACAAAATGGAAAAATGTATTTTTATAACTAAAGGAAGAACCAATATCTTTGATAAAAGATGGAATAGATTTCATATGCTATTTTATTGATCAAGGTATTTAATATTATTTATTTCCAAAACATAAATTATACACAACATAATACCAGTATAAATGTGAGTATGTGAAAATGTAAGTGCAGTTTCTTCTTCTCTCTTTCTTTCCTGAAAAAAACCACTTCAAATTGTGAAATGATTACATTTTCATGATTTTGTATACTATGATAATATAGTGTAAATAAAAAAATATTGGCACGAATGTCCTCGTTCAGTTTCTCACTCTACATGAGTGTTATCTTTCTTTTTAAAAGGAATAGAACGCAGATTGCTGCTATTTCTTGTGATTCTCATTTATTTTCAGTTTATTTAAGGTATCAAAGCATCATTTCGGTTTATACCCTGTTAAATGTATTTCGGTTAATATCCTGTCCTTTCGGTAATCCTTGTTATTTAATGAGGTGTCGGAGGAAATTCAGCATTATCTTTTCTTGTCGAAAGTAACAATGTGCATATAAATATTTCTTTTAAGCTCAAACTGATCATGAACAACACAAATACGTAAAAATATTGACTATACTGGTGTCATGTCGATGTAAAATCCTGTCAGAGGTTAGGCCAGTGCATTCGTGAGTGAAATGCCAAATGGGCAGGCAATGTTTAAATATATGCTTGTCGATGCCAAGTAGCATCTTTTTGAGCACAGGAAAAAACGTTAAGTCACACGATTATGTACTATGAGTAAAACAATGGGATTCCATTTGCTCTATATAAATGTCAACAAAACATACTTACAAAATTCAAAGTGCGCGGGTACGGTGTTTGGCGTTGGTTACAATTTTAAGATTTCAAATTAAACAAAACGAAATAAAGGGTCCTGGGGGTGGTCTCGTCCCGATTTGTCTTCGTCCCAAGTGGTTTCGCCTCGATTATTAATTTTGTATACAGGTAGTACACAGGTAAACATTACAGAACAATAGGACGATATGTATCGTATTACAGAATTTTATTGACTTAAGTGTTGTCTGAACAATTTACACACACTAGAATCTACGCTGATAATGTCTATACAGTACAGTACATTGAACAAGGTTTTTAAAACGAATGAGATAAACATTTGAGTATATATACAATGTTTATACGATAAATTGATGAATAGATTATCAATTTTATTTGTTGTTAAAATTCCTTACGTGTAAAAACCTGCCACTGTTGTTATTTGATAACTGTACCCATGAATGGACAATGAATGCATTTCAATATAGTGGGTATAGCAAATCAAAAGTGGGTGGGGTATTGGTGTGGTTTTTTTCCTTGGTAAAAAAGGGTTTTCACATGCCTTTTGATTATGCAATAAACATTTACAGCATTTGCAGGTCTAGATTATTTTCAAAGAGGGAGGCGGCTGGGGTTGGTGACAAAAAATAGATCTATACTTTTTATAACTGTTTCATGAAATGAGTGTTTTCATTTTGATGCTGTGTTATGTCCTCGTACAGTCGTATTGGGTATCGATCAACTGTATTGGCGCCAATACAGCTGACCTCAACCCAATACGACTGTAGGCTACTCGGACATATTACAGGATGAATATGAAAACACTCATTTAATAAAAATTATCTATGGAAAACAAAAAAGTATGTTTCGACTTCGTTTTCTCAATTTCTTTCAGCAGATTTAACACAAGGGTTCTCGAAGTCACTAGACTTCCATTGACTTGGCATACAAGTGTTCAATTATTTTTTTATTACATATGCAATTTAAGTTCTCAATTAGCTCACTTTTGTTACACAGACAAAGTACTGATCAATGAAACCTGCATGTACTCAGTTTTTTTAAAAAGAATTACAAGTTTTGTATCTTTATTTTTAACAGTAAAATAGCAATACTTAGGCCTACTTTTTATTTTACCAAAGTTAGCCCATTGCGACGTTAAATTCCAAGTGGAAGGGTACGGGACCACAAAAGGGTCTATTATATTAGCCCCTGTATACCAAGCTGCTCTGACGTATGCATGTATATAGCTTGATTATGTAGGCCTATAACACAGACGTAGGAACCGTGGTGGGGGCAGCGGAGCGCCCCCACTTTTTTCAGATCATCACACATTTTTGATATACATCATCAACATGTCTGGAATGCAGAAAAAGGCTTCCCAGACCTTTTAAAAATCCAAATTTTTCTAGACTCCCTCAACATGCTCATTCATTTGTGTTTGTTGAAATTCAATTTATTTTGGATAAATGATAAGTCTGTCAATTTAATGCAATATTTGGCCGGGATAAGTCGCAATGTGATAATTGACTCTCTGGGATTTCCGGACAGCATAAGCTGGACCACTGGAAACGGTGATTTTGTGTCTGGAAGCTAGAGAATACTTCATCGGGCCTCCGAATGAACGAAATATTCGTAACGATAATGAGGTCGTAAGTCAATTTCTACAAGATACTTGGCCGAAATTCTGTCCAAATTTTAAGTAACCATTTTTTTGCTGATACAACCTTCTTTCGAGAAGGATAATCAATGTGATTTATTACTGGATTCCTAGGCGTATTTTCGCCTCTGGACGCAAATTAAAAATATATATATACATAGGCGTCGGAAGCAAATTCAAACTGCCGGGGGGCTAAACAAACTTAAAACACACACACGCCAGAAACGTCTTGGGGGCTAAGCCCCAATTTTCAACACCTATACCAATCTTTGCAAAAAAAAGTGGGGGGGCTAAGCCCCCCGGCTCCGACGCCTATATATATATATATATATATATATATATATATATATATATATATATATATATATATATATATATATATATATATATATATATATCTGAAAGATGCGTAAAACCCGACCTCCTAATGAAACATTGCCTTACACTGTGTGCAGTGCCCAGGGAGAGCATGTCCCCTAAAGTTGATGAAATAGGTGTAAAACCTTTAATTTTTCTATGAAATATTGGAAAATGATAAAAAAAATTCCCAATTGCATCGTCCTGCTCGGCGAATATATTTTCAATTTACACCCCTCCAACTTTAAACCACCAATCTGCTTTTAATGCGATATGCATTCATTTGTATAACAGTTTTAAGTGTAATTTCAAGTCACCAGCCTCAAATCCACCCTTTTAAATTTCTTGACCTGCCACTGTTGTGTATGTTTATTATAGCATAACCAAAACGCGTATGAAAACAATTTTTTTACGGGAAAAGCATTTTAATAAAAAATCCCTTACTTCTGATTTGCTTCCCACGCCACAGTATATTACTTTATTATGAAAATAATAAGGACATTATTTTACAGCATTGAACCACAAATTACTGTATCAAACCACAAATCGCTTCGTTTGTTTACTTCTTAAACCGCAAATCGCTGCAATAAACTAAAAATCACTACCAAAAAATCTGATCAAACACATTAAATGATGTGAAACATTCGTATCACTTCAATATGAAATTGTAATTAGGCAGTGCATGCTGATGACATAGGCCTACGGTAGATATCCTTTCCCATCGATAATTAAAAAAAAAAAGTTATAACTTTACAGATGTACAATGAGCTTATCATTACCGTGCAATTCTGAGCTGCCTACAGTTAGATGCAATGGTTTTCTTGGAAGTTCTTCAAACGTTTATCAACCGAGTGTATAGATCAACACTCTTTTACCATAAATACTGTTTTTCTTTTTTATTATTATTATTTGTGAGCATCAGGGGGGGGGGGGGGGGGGTTCGGTGCCAGGTTGAGGAGACCACATTTCAAATTTAGATTACTGTATTACGTACAATGTAGTAGTCTTTTTTTCTTTACTATTAAAAATATGATACTTTCCTATCTTGGATCATTCTCTCCACTTTTGATAAGTTACTTTGTTTGAACCAGAAAGTGTTTTGTGCCACATTCAACATTTTTTTCCCTGTTATATGGTGCTGTTAAACTTTTAATGGTGGGAGAGGGAACCCGATTACAATGTAACTGTGAACGAGATCACCAATCTTTATCACAACAAAAGGAACCTATTCCAGTGGGACTTGAGCCTGTGTTATCTAGATCATAGATGTACTCTAACTACCAGTACTGATCCCCCCATTTTTGATAAGAATCTTTGTCTGCACTTTCAAAAATAAGTCTTTGAATTTTAAAGCTCAGCTCATTTGAACAAAGACAAGTAAAAAGTATTTTTGATACAGATATTCTGTCTGTATGTGGAAAAACATTTCATTTACATATATAATTGTATTTATTAGCATGTTCTCTGTGATGCCGCTTTTCTCCCCACATTACATCTGTAATGCCGCTTTTCTCCCCACATTACATCTGTAATGCCGCTTTTCTCCCCACATAACATCTACAATGCTGCTTTTCTCCCCACATTACATCTGCAATGCCGCCTTTCTCCCCACATTACATCTGTAATGCCGCCTTTCTACCCACATTACATCTGTAACGCCGCTTTTCTCCCCACATTACATCTGTAGTGCCGCTTTTCTCCCCACATTACAACTGTAATGCCGCTTTTCTCCCCACATTACATCTGTAGTGCCGCTTTTCTCCCCACAGTACAACTGTAATGCCGCTTTTCTCCCCACATTACAAATGACAGGCCATATACCGGTATATATATATATATATATATATATATATATAAATGATGTATTTATGCACAGACAGACAAAATTCCAGGCTCCTGTGGATGAACTCATTATTGACAAAATACAAAATTTTCTGTAAATATGCAAGATCAAGGAAGATAAACAGCAAATTAAATTACGGAGTTTACATCAATCTATAAATATGGCTAACAAATAGATAAAAAAATATTACAAGTTTCAGCCAATATATTTTGCCATTTTTAATACAAAACAGGTCTTCATTCAAATTTTTATGTCACACTCAGTTCGTGTAAGATGCATGTGTTTCCTGTCATCCATCCTACCCTTTACTGTAAATCTGGAAATATTTGCAGGACTTTATTTTCCCCGATACACAAGTATCTATATTTATTCACTAGATGATATTTTTGGGATTTCAAATGGCCATTCCATTAAACTATTATCATACTTCATTTCCATGATAATTTAATTTTTGCGAGTGTAAGCTCTCGTGAAATTATGCATAAATAAAATTCTCGCTAATTAAACCAGATTTACAGCAGTCATGGTAGTTGAGAAACTATTTTGCAGACTCTAGCTTTCTTACCATCTAATTCGAAAAAAAAATCCAAAAATCAGTTTGTTCCAGTGATAGGTCTCCAAATTATAGAGAAAATTATCATTATCGTGTTGGAAATCTTCATTTTGATTTTGAATACCGGTAGTGTTTTATGCCACACTAAACAATTTTTCAGTTTTATGGTGGCAGCAAGTTTTTATTAATGGAGGAAAGAACCTGGTTTCCCGGAAGAGACCACTGGCCTTCTGCAAGTAAACTAGCAAATTTTCTCATAAAAATAAACTTAAGTGCCGACCAGCACTGAGAGACCTCATGATTTAAAGTGTGATGCTCTAACCACTGGGACATGGAAATCTTTATAACACATTCCTTGGAAATAGGATATATTTTTCACGAGATGGAGATGCTACTTTTTCCAGCAAACATGTACTGGTACAAATGTATATACAAGTACAGTGGAACCTGTATTAACAGAGGACCCCATCTGCCACTGAAATGTGGTCGCTCAAGTGGTTTTATTTAAAGGATTATTCAACCATGTGGTCTTCAAAGACAAGTAAGTCTTTCATGGGAGTGATATCTAAATACAAGTTCAACTGTATTTACATACAGTCAAACTTGCATAAACAGCCATCTTGGTATTAAGCCTAAAGGGCACCTGCCTATGCAGGCCATTACGACATTACCTCTGTTAACTTTTTTTTTTTTAACAATAAACCTCTTTATAAAAGACACCTGTCTATAATGACTACTTCTGCCTGTTCCCTTGGATGGCCCTTACAGACAATTTTGACAGTACCTGTTTTATAGAATGAAAAAAAGCGCAAACCAATGAATAAACTTCTACCTTAAATACTATATTTAAACACATGATGTAATAGGACACATTTTCTTCCCCATTGTGACATAACGTAGGTACATGAACAACGTCCTTGACTCAACTGGTTAATGTTGTGCCCCCTTTGAGAAGTAGAACACTCCAAGACAGACTGTGCTACTTTTTAATACAATTAAATCACTAACGCAGATGATCTAAATACAACAGAATAAATCAAACATATGTAGAAAAATTCTTTAATCATTTATATGCAAATAAATAACAAAAACAACAGAAACTTTCATTTTGTTTCCTACTGTGATTGAATATCATTCCTTATCTTCACGCTAACGTCTTTATTCTAAATTAAATTTTAGACTTGGAAGAAGTGGTACAAAAACATATGAAGTTGGAGGAAGTATTTACCTCTTTATAAAGGAAGTATATCACTATAATTATCTGGTGATAAAAGATCGCAATAGCTTGTCAACAGAATATTATCAGTGTTGTTATGACCAAAAAAAAAAACAGATTTCCGTTTAAACGAAAACGATGTCATGTTTATCCGTGACATACTTCTATGAATTGATCAAGTACAACTGGTTTCTGTTTTCCAGCAAGATTACCATTTTATAAACACAAGTGACACCGCACGGTGAGTCATTCAGTATGATTTGACTGAAATTATTTCATTGGTTTTCTTGAAAATGTTTCCTGATGTTTACTTTCTTCGATTGCCACCTCCACTCAGAATCATGACCATCCTTATGAAAATGTTGAGAGTGTCCATATAAATTCCAAGACAGCTGAAATGTATTAAGGTAAAGATATTCAAGCGGGGTTTTCACTGCCGCACTTATCCTGCGTCACTGTTACAATAATATAGTATATCATGACCCCTAACTAAAAATTCAGTTGTGTCAAAGTGGACGATAAACAAACTCCACAAATATCATCATTTGTGAGACCAATCTGAGAAAATGGCATCATTTGTGAGACCAATCTGAGAAAACAGCATCATTTGTGAGACCAATCTGTGAAAACAGCATCATTTGTGAAACCATCATAATTATACTGAGCAAATATTATCATTTGTGAGACCAATCTGAGCAAACATCATCATCTGTAAGACCACTGTAATTATACTGATACTTTTATCTTTTAGGCTGACAAATACTTACGCATTGACAGGATCATATGGCCTTGTGGCGTATGTCGGGTGAGTTTCTGCTTTCTTTATTATCAGCTGTGTGTCATAGAGAAGAAACAGTCCAAACAAGACCAATCCACCATATAAGCTGACAGAATAAAGACCAGCTCCAATAGCAGTCGTTGGTGGTAAAAACATGGTACCTGTGTAAAGACAGTCATATATATATATATATATATATATATATATATATATATACATATACATATACATAAACTTGGGTGAGCCCTATATACAGGTTTCACTGTATATATATATATATATATTGTGTCGAGTTCAAAATTCAGTTTTAGATACTTAAGTCCAGGACTTGGAGAGTAAATTTCTGGCAAATCCAACTTAGATATTTCAAAGTCCATGCTGAATTTTGTTAATAAGTAATACAATAGTATTACTGCATAAATGAATGCAGATGAGGCAAGTCCGTCGGACTCGACTTTGGGAATTTTGAACCCTTGTTTCCGATTTGTGGGGGGATTTAATTCCACTATATTCATGGTCAAAGAAAATACCACAAAAATTAAATACCAAGATACACAAAATTATAAAAAAATATTAACAATAAAAATTTATTCATATATAACCATACACCTTAAACATGAATCACTTAATGTTATATATTTGTATTGGAAAACTACATAGTGCAGAGTACTAGCCTTAGTCCCAGTTACAATAAAACACAATGCATCAGATCATGAATTAAGTGGAAAGCAAGAGATATAACTCCTATTACACTTCTGTTTTTGAATTGGTCTTGCATGAAATTGAATAATCATGAAAAAGTTCATTTCAGAAAAACAAAATTTTCTCCCCGTGAATTAAACAACTATATAGTACAATGGAACCTGTCTTGAGGAACCACCCCATCTGCCATTGTACTGTGGTCTGTCATGACAGGTGGTCTCTCAAAAGAGGTTTTATTTACAGGATTTTTAACCAAGAGCTTTTAAGAATGTTGTCTTAAAAGACGGGTGCTCTTTCAAGACAGGTTCCATTGTATATAATTACATAGTGCATATATAAAGTCAGCTTTAATGTCTGACATATCAATACATGTACACGGTTCAGTTCTTTTAACTTTTAAATATAATTAAAGGATTTAAAAAAAAAATTAGCCTCCATGGATGTTGAAAGGGGTATCTTTAGAGATGATATGAGATGAAGTTATGTTCAGTTACACTTGACAAGGTGCATTTTTCTGTAATAGTTGACTTATTGCACTGTGTAAACAACGGATACGTTTGAAATATTATGGACTGAAAATCATGAATTTGCATAGCAATGTCAGTTGTTAACTTATCCAAAGAACTCGTCAACTCCAAAATTTACTCTCTAATCCCTTTCAATGAACATTGAATTCACTGGACAAGTGCAGCATGTATTTTTCGTCGAGAACAAATACATTATAACCTGAACTATTGCTCTCATGTTATTTTTTAATTCTAAACACACACAATAATATTACATATATGCAACAGGCATAATATACATACAAGCATTTACTTTGGATTTGAGTAATGTTTTATACCAAACTAAACAATTTTTTAGTTATATTGTGGCAACCAGTTTTTTCTTTTCAATGGTGGGGAAGAGAACCCCATTACGATGTACCCGGAGAACCTGATTACAATGTACCAAGAAACGGACCACCGGCCTTGTGCAAGTACACTTCTCATAAAAATCAGCTTAGGTTCCAGTTGGGCTCAAACCTGCGTTGACCAGAAATGAGAGACTTCATGGTTCAAAGCACAATGCTGTAACCACTCGGCCACGGTGGCGCCCCATACAAACATTTACACACATAAATCTAAATGCACAATGATTTACCGATTGAGGATGCAAAAACCACCCCAAGTCCGATGGCTAATGGACCGCCCATGTTTAAGAACTTCTCACTCGGTGCACAAACAGCAAGGAGGGACAAACCTTGAATGAAAGAAAAATTAAAGTAAATATCTATGTACTGAAAGGAATTATGGATAAAATTACAAAAAGTAAAGGAATGTACCAGTATATACATTGTAGGTGTATGTGTATGTATGTGTGTGTGTGTGTGCATGATTGTGTGCCTGCATGCATGGGCATGTGTGTTAGAATGATGATTGACAACATGTTACGTTCACAACATGATTCAGTTTTGAAGAAATACATCTAACTTTAGAATGTTTCAAATTTGAAGTGAATTTTGACTCAGCAGCAGAAAAAGGAAAATTCTTAATTAAATCATAATTTTTCATGAAGATTGTACATACGTTTTCAAAGCAGAAATAATTCTTTAACAATTAAATTATATTTTTTTTACACAATATATTCAATGTCTTAATTTGTGTTGGTTTAAATTTTTATATTTATTAACATCCTCCAGAAATGAGTCATTGCATCATTTCCTTCATTTAATTCTTTTTACATAAACTTTTAATATACACATGTATTACTTTAATCTTCAATAGACTATATATAATAAAAATTGAAAAGATAAATAAGTACTCTCTCTCTCTCTCTCTCCGAATGTCTCACTGTCTGTCTTGCTTTCTCTATCTTGTCTCTCTCTCTCTCTCTGAATGCCTCTCACTGTCTGTCTGTCTTTTTCTCTCTCCCCTTTCCTCTCTTTATGTTTGTGTCTGTCTGTCTGTCTGTGTCTCTCTCTCTCTCTGAATGCCTCTCACTGTCTGTCTGTCTTTTTCTCTCTCCCCTTTCCTCTCTTTATGTTTGTGTCTGTCTGTCTGTCTGTGTCTCTCTCTCTCTCTCTGAATGCCTCTCACTGTCTGTCTGTCTTTTTCTCTCTCCCCTTTCCTCTCTTTATGTTTGTGTCTGTCTGTGTCTCTCACTCTCTCTCCCTCGGTCTCTCTCTCTCTCTCTCTCCTTATCTGTCTGTCTCTCTGACATTCAATTGTATTACTGTACAGAACTCTAATACCTCCAACAATTCCTGCTGTATACCAAGCAGCCCTAACCATCAAAGGTCCACCTAACAATGTCAGTGGTGCAATAACGGCTCCCATAACTCCACTGTATGCCATCCATGCTAATTGCTTGGTACCAAAGCCCTCCTTGTACGGTATTGATCTGCAAACCATACCAGCCCCAATCATTGCTGCAAATGTAGCCCCTATTGCCTGAGGGAAAGATATATCTTGTGCAATTACTTACCGTACCATAGCTTCATAATGTTGTTAATTAATATTCATATTTGAACAAAATTTGACTAACAATATTTTAACAAGTAAGTGTTCCTGTCTCAACTGGGTATCTTGTCAAAATCAGAGATTAAATTTATACATACATACAGGTTCATTTGATCTTGTCCAATAATTAATCACTGGTGAGTAATAGTAAGTTATTTATTTTTCACACTGAAACTGAAATTAAATTTTACGTGTCAGATGTAACAAAATGAATTGACTCTCAGTGTATTAAACATTTTCTGATCTGATCTTCTACTCTTATCCCGCTAGGGTAATTTCGAATTAAATGGGAAAGTTTTCAGTTTTCTTGCGGAAGGTCGGTGGTCTTTATCCGGGAACCGGGGTTTCTCCTCCACCAATAAAAACTGGACGCCATCATATGACTGAAAAATTGCTGAGTATGGCGTAAAACAAAAAATCAAATCAAATCAAATTCTACTCTTATCAATATTTGAACTATCAAAGATTATTTCAATACAAAGTTTAAGTATTACTTGAACTATTCATTTAATTTTTGTTAACTCAAATATGTACACGACACTAAGATGTGTTTTTTTTCTACACTCATCAACTTTTGAGCTTCCATGTTTTTGGTGCATTCTGGGAAATAATCAAACATACCATCCATGAATTTTTCATCATCAGATTAAGAAGTGCTGGTGTTCGAGCTACTGCTAAGGCTGACACTGCCGTAAGTCCTACACTTCCCCCAAAGTACATGTATGTTGCTTTAATCCTTTGTTTAACTTCTTGAGACCAGTATCTACAAAATACAAGAAGGTAAACTTATTGAATCATAAATTTATACAAAACAATATCCTGCTTCCTAACACAGCAATTTTCCCTGTAAGTCTTGAAGGATATATCCAATTTCAATGCGAAAATGGCTAGTATCCCCCCCCAAAATATGCACTGAATTGGAATTTTGAAGTAAGGAAAAAAGTTTTTTCAAACTTATGTAATTTTTTTTGTCTTTTTTAGTTAAAAGTTTTCAGACTCTGGACCCAGAATTTAGCAGGTAGGTACTTCCTACAATACAATATCTTCTTTCAATTCATTTATCTGTCTTTTTGATAGAAATCTCTTCTACTTCATGAGACATACATACCAGTAAGACAAAACTGCACTCGTTTCTATCCGTACCTTCACACTGCAAGCGATCCTTGTAGCGGATGTATCCAATGAGTGCATAATTCAACTTGAATCCATCCGCTACAACGATCAAGTGAAGTCTGATGATACGGATAGAAACATTTGTGCGGTTTTGTATTTATTACATGTCCCTTATGCATCTATATTTTTACACAGATTCAAAACTAATTCCACTTTTAACGAGGCCATCAAATATTTTGGATGAAAATGAATCCCATTTAGAAAAGTAGCTCAGGTAAAATTTCCATATCCGACTATGTGAAATACGACATTACGTATTGCATGGGCGAATTGAACTCTGTATTGTTACTGTATGGTTACACATGTATGTACTAAATGTATATATGCTCTATGATATACGGATCCATCTTATGCACAACAATCTGAGATACATGCAGTACCACTTTCTGATACAATATCCAATATCTAACTCGACATTTTTTCAAATAGAGTGTCTTCTTATTTAATTTGATATCCAATCTTGTGATAGTTCAACTTTCAGATACAATATCTTGATATCTGTCTGAATGTCCTGACTGAGATGGTACCACTTTCAGACACAGTATTTTTATACCTGGGTAAATATCCTGTCCGAGATATATATAGTAACACTTTCAGTTACACGGGGCTCACCCTGTCATTAATAGCCAATGTAGCCGTTGACTATTTTTTTCAACATTGGCAAAAAAAAATAATATTGTAATTGGCTGATTTTCTGGCTAATATTTTTTTATTGTGTTTGGTGCATGTTTCCTGTGTATCATATTGTTATTCAAATAACAAATACCACAATCAGACGACTACCTTTGACAATTCACGCATTACTCACACAGTGTGAGCAATTGAATACTTGATTGGTAACAACGCAATTGTCTCCGAATTTCTCTAATCAAGTGAAAATACAGATTTGGAAATTGTGGGACATATGTATTGCACATGTATGTATACATGTACACAAAATGTAACTTGCCAACATGTTGCGTAAAATTACAAAACATATTATGTATCAATATTCATTGACCTGGCTTAACAAAATTGCATTTGGCTAAAAAGAACCTTGGTTGACTAAATTTTTGGTTCATAGTTTTGGGAGTCCAAGGTGATCCTTAAAACAGTATTTTCATACCTGGGTGAATAGCCTTTCTGAGATACACCACTTTCAAACAAAATATCTTCATATATATAATACACAAATTATCTCTTTAGAAAAATTTGTGATATTTATTACAGAATTTGTACTGTATACAAATAAATTTTTGTCCCCATTTTATTTTTCGCCCACATTGTACAAGTATTAATTATCAAATAAAAGTTGGCAATAGAATAAAATCATATTTAATCACTAAAACCAAAAATCACTGATTGTTACATACATTTCCAGAATGGAATTGTAACAAGTCTACACAAATTTAAAACGGGACAAGACCATTTGAAAGTGTAACAGGGCGAAAATAACACTGGGCTAAAAATAAGCTGGTATACAGTAGTAACTTTCATTACTTACTTAGCAGTGTCAATAGTGCCAACGTTATTTGAGAGACCGACTCCATAAAAACACAGTGCACCTAACCCGATAGCAGATGCACCAGCAGCAAACTGTTTCCCTCTGTCAAAGGCTAAAAAAAAAAACAAATGGCAACTCGTGACATGAGATTTAAAAATAAAAACAATGCATCAAAAACACTTTTTTTTAAGAATACATGTATGTGCAGAATTAAATGACATAAAAATATAAAAAATTATTTGGGTATTCAGTTGGACTCGGAGATTAACAATCGTCACTGGATATGATCGTAAATGTACCAGTATATATGTAGTTGAATAAGTTCTACTGTATAGTTGCTTTTATTCATGAGGGATTTAATTTCAGTATATTCACTGTCAAAAAACAAACAAACAAAAAATACTGCGAAATTGAATACAGCACCTGAGAATATATATATAAAATACATTATACTTATGAAGTATCAGAAAGAAAATATGTAATCATTCAAAATTACAAAAGTTATTACGAATCAAATTTTTTTTATACATGTACATGTACATATATGGAACTAGACAAATATGTACATTAATAAATCACAAAATGATTATAAGCTTTATTCCAAAACTTTATACAATGTAACTGTGAAACAGTCAAAACACATTTTCTTTTTAACTTAAATGTATAATTGTTCAAATCATGCAAGTTAATTCAAATTTCACAGTCCTGTAAGTGTAAAGGCCTTTATTATCATATCTGAATTGGCCAAAAGTTTTTCAATGGGGGCCACAAACCAACTGAAATGTAAACTACAGAGATAAATCCTATTAACACTTCTTGTGCAGAATTGAATAATTTCCTTTAACAAAAAGCATTTTTCTCCCAGTGTGAAATTTAACAACTACACAGTATCTGGAAAATGTGGGTTTTTTTTAGTCCTCTAAATCATCTATGTGTACATGACTTTCAGTAATGTATACCTTTCTCCCCAGCAGGAGCCATCAATCTTTCTTTCAGAGTTTGTTTCTTTGCTCTCCTCGACATAGCTGTCCGCGCTTCCCCGGCTAAATTCTGTACTCTTGCATAAAGGCATGATGAGGATGGCTTTAATACTGTCGGTTTACCAATTCCTGATACAAAGGCAGTGATTGGTAAGCGACACAATCGTGCTGACAGCATCTTGAATTATATCGAATACCTTGCAAATAAAAAGAAAATTATAATAAGTTTCAACATTCGAGATTTTATGTTGTGACCTCGAGTGTTTCTACGTGTTATCTGTAACTTACCAAGAGGAACCTACATGTAGCTGTTTCTGTAGAAGCCAACAGCCAACTGATTCTGTCAGCTATTTTCAGGAAAAGTAATGTAAAAATCAAATTAATTTCTTTCTCTAACAATAAAAAGTTGCTTATTTCTATCTTCACACGAAATTTAACTTTACATGGTATTTTTACTGGCTATTTTGCATAACTCCTATTAAAAATTAGGATAAGGCTAGGAAACACTTCAAGTTACAAGTTTTGAGTTGGGAAAAAATCACTTGAATAGTACATGTACTGTAAGCTAATGCATTTTCAGAAATTGCTACTCTTTTAAACAAACTGCTAATAAAAGGTACCCTATTTTGTAAATTAACTATATTTTTGCTTTTATTATTTACCTACATTTCATTTTATAACTTGAGTTTTTATTAGCTTTTAATTATCATTTTAACACATTCTGAAATATCTTATCTATTTCATTTGGCTTTGTTTATTACAATAATGTGTCAATTTCCACTCCCACTGATCTAGACTGCAAGCAACTATGTATAACACAATGTATTCGATGATAATATACTGTAAGTGTGGAAAATTTATGTGAGGGTAATTAACACTAAATATGCGATTAATAGTTTTTCGTATAAATTATCCCACACGTACCAATGTCACAGTTCTGCTAAAATTATGGTTTAATACAAGACTGCTAACAATAAGGTGTGATATCGCGTAAAATACCCAAATACATGGTTTGCATACCAAAATCACATCATTTATATCAACAAATATACACATTTACAGCAAGCCATGAGGTAAAGACTTTGCATGTTTAATTGTGAATAAAATAGTTAATCCAGTCTCTTTCTAGTTTTAGAAATGCATTTTCAGCTATGAAACAAACAAAATGAATTGCTTTCAAAAACTTTAGCATAATATTTCAAACAACTAGAGATCGATAGACTGTTAGTATTATTTGAACATCTACCGAGATTTTTACTTGCCAGGCCAGTAACCGGGCCAGCTATTAAAATCTTGTTGCCCAGTCCTAAATCTTACTTCCTAAAGGCAAGTGGATAACTTTTTAATATTAAGCCCTGCATCCTTGATAAAAAATCTTGGTTGTTTGAAGACAAAATTAGAAGTGTCAAACTGGTCTTAACAACTAAAAGACAGAAATATCATACTATACAGGTGTGATTTATAAATGTATTTGTACAAAACACAGAGAATGTACAACTGCTGGTAAGTGAGTTACGTTAAATCCCTGCGTTTAACTTGTAGCCATAAAATCTATGAATGGTTATAATCTCATGCAGTTGTGCTATAGCTGCCACCATGAATTTATCAAGTGTCGGCTCAGGGCCTCGGGTAGCTACGGGTAATAGGGGTCTCATTAGGTGAGGCATCTACATGTGATATATAGGGGTTTCCTTGGGCGAGATGTTCTTGACACAAGAACATTGTTCTTGAGTAAGTAGAGCCGGTATTCCTCAGTGGGTAGTACGCTCAACTCTGTATCGTAAGGTCGTGAGTTCGAGTCCAGCCAGTGACAGGTTGGTTTTCTGTCTTTCGGATGAGACAGTAAAAACCGGTGGTCCCGTGTCACAATAGTTGTCGGCACGTTAAAGAACCCTCACTGCTCAATGGCTGTAAGTGCCGAGCATAGGCCAAAATTTGAAGCCTTTCACCGGCATTTGGTGACGTCTCCATATGTGTGAAATATTCTTAAGTGGGACGATAAACAACAATAAACAAACAAAATAACAAATTGAGTAAGGAGGTTCACCTAAATGAGGAGAACATCAGTCCATGACACTGTTCTCTGTACAAATTTTCACACCACCGTTTTAGCAAGAGGGAGAAGAACAAACATGGGAAACCAATGATATTGCAATTATTGATTAGCCATATGTTTGACTCTATTTTTCGTTCTCCATCGTGTTCATGTTGACTGGGCAAGATCTAATGAGAACATGCTCTTGCACTATACAAGAGTCACCAAATTGTTTGTGCCCCAGGAAATTTAGGTAGTCAAGTAGTTTCGGCATGGAGTAATTTTGGCACTTGTAATCAAATATTTTTAGCAAATGCTTACAAGTAATTTTGGCAATGGTATTAGGTATTTTCAGCACTCATAGTAAGTAATATAATCTTATTTCAGATAATCATTTCAAGAAAATATGTCTAGCTGGAAACTATCAAGTTAGAAGTCAAGTATTGACCATTTTAATTTGTATATAACTGCTGCATACACACCCTCCACGTTTTTATCATGGAATGCAATCAACAGTATGATGTCATTGTTTTGAACATGAATGATAGTATCTTGACATACGAAATATCATATGTAATATCTAAATATGGTAGTACAATTACAAAAGAATTCTTCTATTAATAATTGGATAAGGTTTGTCACTCAGTGGGTCAAGGTTTTTGTTTTGGTACGATTCGTCTTGGGTGCAAGTTTTTCTTGTAACATCACTCAAACAGGAAATCTCATGGACATCTACAAAGATGATCAGAAAGTAACCAGACTTGTCTTGTTTCAGTTTTCATGTAAACACAGAACATACAGATACTGGTGATTTTTTTTTGCATCTGCACTATGTTTTCGATGGTAAATCGTATTGTCGGGTGATTATTTATGGTATACAATCGTTTCATAACTTAGCTGACGCTGCTTTAACCTTATTTTGGAGTTTTCCTTTTTCCCATTGTGCTACTGAATCTAAATCTAATGATTAAAATGATTCAATTAATATCTCATGACGAAAATCAATAACTAAAAATCAAGTTTAGATGAGTGTTTTTTGAAAATTTGGTATTGAAAACGGAGTGGTTCATGCCAAGTGACCTTAAAGTTAAACTGAAAAGTTATTCAATAGGGCCTATCAAGATTCAAGTGCTGAAGGAATGGAGTTTATAGGAATTAGTTTCAACCGCAAACTTTAAAGCCTTACAAATTACATTCATTAATTTCATCATTTTGCTAGAATACTTACGACGCTCTCTATCTGTAAGGATTTTTAGCTGTAGTCGATAGAGTAAAGAATGACGAAGTTCTTGGTTGTTTTGTAAGAAACTGACGAAACTCGCGGAAGTCCAAGTAAATGCCTTAAATCATGAATAGAAACGGAACAACCTTGTAAAACATTCCGGAATGTGTGTGTGTAAGTGCGCGTCGCACATGTGTTTGTATGGTGATACACATTGATTTTGTTTGACTCATTTATAATTGAAACTAGACATGTAACTAGTAACGGACTTTTTCGTACCAGTTTGATCGTACCAAGCTTGCTTGTACCAGACTCGTTCGTACCATGGATTGTTCTTCCAAGGTATATCATGTAAGTTGATCCGTATAAACAAGAAATATTCAGAAGGAATTTCCTTTACACGCATTTATTATTCAATTATATTTGGAGGAGACAGAGGGTTATTTTATTCTATTTACTTGTGTTGTTTAACGGTAGAGGGGTACCCTAGGGTGTACAATAAATTGATCATTGATTTGTTCCCTTATTTTTGGCATACTAATTCATTATGAATTAATAGAATGAATAATCTGGAATATTTAAAGAATATTTACGTATTCTTATTTTTTTCATCAACTGTCCTATTCATGATTACAATAATTTATTTTCAAAACTCACATTTTTCTAGCGAACTTTTTAAAAATTGATCTAGGGTCATGATATCCATGTGATTTTATGCTTTTATTAGAGTTGGTGAGTAAAAGAAGAGAAAAGATTGAAAGCTGAGACAAAAAAAAAAATACAAAATTATGTAAAATTTTTATTCATCGATTTTTAAATATTTTTTTTTCTGTAAATGATCAATTCAGAAGGGTTAAAAATCATTTAGATTCAAGAAAGCAAATTGTGTGTATATAGCGACGAAATAAGACCTCGAACCATGCCGAAAGTGAGTATTTTCAATGAAAAAATATTTTAGGCTGTACTATCATTTGACCTTGAGTGTGATTTGGAACATGACATTGAATGGGCGAAAATGAACATTTCCTGTAAATTTAACAAAAGTATCATATACAATAATAAATTTGTGACAATTTATGTCAAAATGTTACTGCACTCTGAGAAAAAGACGGGGACAAAAGATACCATGACTACGTTGGACCATCGTTGGGTCAACATACTGCATTATGTTGGCCCAAAATTGTCAACCAAAGTTGGTCCAATGTATAAGGGCCAACGTTGACCCAACATGTTTAAACGTTGGTCCAACGTTGTACATTGTGTACAGAAACGTTGGTTCAGCATTACACCAAAAACCAACGTTGGTACTTTGATGTCAAAACGCAAACATTCCACTAATATATTGGGCTAGGATCTTGTTTTTACGTTGGCCCAATGTCATTCATAGTGCGCATAAACGTTGGTACAACATTGTTTCAAAATTGTCCCCGAGTTTAACATACAGAACCAATAAATATCAATTACGTAATAGCACAACACAAACATTCCAATATACCATATTCAGGGAGAACAAATATTGGTCCATATTGGTCCTATATTTAATGTGTGGTGGCAACACATGGAATACAAATAGTAATTGCAAGAACTCTCCAGGAATAAATCAGATGTTTTGTAAAATCTCCAAGAAAAACCGAGCTAGATAGATTACATGACCAATATGTACTCGTCCTAGCAGACAGAGTCTCGGATGATATAGTTTTAATTTGTGGGACGCATTACTATAATTGTTTTTTAGGAGAACTATGGTTTGGTACGAGTTCTGGTAATCCTACATACACACGTAGCCCACTTTCAAAGGACGGAATCCTCCTGAATCACCTGTACGTATTACGTTCTTTTGATGTACCTGCAACCGATACTGATTTTGAGCTGCCGCATTTGTACTGGATGCCTAGGCTTCGCAGGGTCCCATGTGGACAGAGGTACATGGCGGGGTACAGTAATTGTTCTACCAGACCTTTATCTTTACTGCTTACCAAGACACTGACGGCTGTTAAGGAGAAACTTCAGCAATACTGTACAGTTGCTTGTTCCGGAAGCGGTGTAAATCAAATATGGATACGATACTTAATAATTATAAACGACGTTTGGAAAATTTGAAGGCACACATTTTTTCTCAGATTAACAGTATCAAAACATACGACTTCTCTACTCTTTACACAACAATTTCACATAAAATAAATAAAAGAGAGACTTTTTAGCATTTTCGCTGAGTGTGGTACACGAAGATTTGGGTGTCCGTGGTGATTGGTTGTCGTGGTGATTGTTTTGTCCGGCACTAATCTGAAACTACACATAAATACACTGAAGTTGATATAAAAAACATGCTGGAATTTCTGATAGACAATATATTTGTAATATTCGGAGACGCGGTCTTTCAACAAACTGTCGGCATTCCTATGGGAACTAATTGTGCTCCTTTGTTGGCTGACTTATTCCTTTATTCATCCGAAGCAGAGTCCATTGGGAAAGAAGAAAATGCTGGCGGCGTCCGTTAATTTGGCATTTGGATGTGTAGGTGGCGATTTGTCAGTTAATGATTGCAACTTTCATACATATGTCAATTCGATAAATCCCAGCGAACTAGAAATTAAAAATACAACAGAATCAAGCACACACGCGTCATACTTAAACATTTTGCTTGCTGTAGACACTGACGGGAGATTGGTGGCTGAGCTGTGAGATTTCGGCTTTCCCATCGTGGATTTGCCGCATTTGGGTGTTAGTGTCCCACAGTATGGAGTTTGTGTTTCACAGATGATCCGATGTGCCGGAGTGTGTTCGGCGTTTGGGCATTTCGTGTACACAAAAGATACACTACTCGATGACAGATTATTGACACAGGGATGTTAGAGGCCGCGTTTGATGTCAACTCATCCATGACACCTGGTCCCACTTCTTGATTTCCAGAGGTCCGTGTTTGTCCACTTTTACCAGATTTGTACCTATATCCTGGACATCCTAATGATTTATACTCTGGTATCTGAGATTTTTTTTTATATTATTGCGGATATTATCCGGCACTTTATCCTTTTCTATTCGTTCTTTCCTTTCCTTTTTCCCTCTTTCTCTGTTTACAATTAAAACACAGCCAGTCCTGTGCTGTATATTTAATTTCTTTATTTGTAACATTTTCACATATTTTCTCTCTCTAACAAATTCTAGAAATATATAGCCTACATATGCAAATGTTAAGGTTATATTCAATATGTTTCCTCTTACATAATATATACTACCTCTAGATAGGTATTTATAACATTTATTTAGCGAAGTACTTAACAAACATATTTTACACTCTATCCATACAAATTACTGATAATGTATAGTAATTAAACAAAAGTGTCTTTCTCTAAAAATAAAATAGATTAAAATAAAAAAATGATTAAATTCATACAATTAACTAAAATATAAAACATGTGTACTTACACTTTCTCTTCAATTTTTAAAATAAATTACACCAATTTCCTTTTTTTCTTCAGATACTTTTAGTATGAAAATTGACCGCACGTATGGTTGACTTGTTACTTTGACTATTCCTGTATTAACCATAGGAATTGACCAGTCTCATACTGTCAATTACATCGATCTATATACTTAGTGAGTAAATGTAGGCCCTACTCTTTTCTCAGAAACTACTCCTTACTCTTGTACATTTTAGGGTGATGTAATGAATTAACCCTTATTTAAATATTTGCAGTGGAGAAGGAAATTGAGAAAAGAGGTAGCAAAGCTATACACCATTGTTGTTAAAATGACCAAGTAAGTTTGTTATTAAATAACATCGACATTGCGCGCCCGTCGTGAAGCTGTGCTTAACAGACAACACAAAACATGACTGTGGAATTATTTTATTCACAAAGACAACTCTATATCCTTCTTGTTGTTACTTTGCCATTTAATATCCGTCTTCTGGGGACAATTCGCGTCGTCCGTCATTTTTGTTTACAATTCAAACATCATTTCCGGTTTAGAGAACAGGACCAGGGCCCGAAGTCACCAAATTTACTCAATACTCAAGCTCAACTTTTATTTCTTTATTTTTTGACTGTATAATCGCTTGTAAATTTTTGGGTTTGAGTAATTAAGAAACATTATTATTTTTCATCATTCACATATAAATTTTTGCGTCACACTTATGATTTACATGTAAAAATGAATAAATATGTTGAGTGCGGTACTCAAAATATGAGTACGTACTCAAACTTTTTTTAAAATTTTTCTGAAGTTTTCTTCAAATTAACAATAATTTTAATCATTATTTACAATTGTATGCTGTCAATATACAAATATATTCAGTTACAGGATTATTTTTTATCTTAAAATCACGAAAAGATAGTTTAGCTTGAGTACTGAGTTTGGTGACTTAGGGCCCTGGTGTCCTTTCCCATTAACGCATATTAGATGTACATGTATATTAATTTGTTCGATTTTGTTTTAGATGACTGCATAATTGTTCCACACTTAATCTCTGTAGAAACAAATAGACAATTTTCTTATTTTTGCCTACGTTCATACTCTATGAACTACTGACACTGGCAATCATACTAAGTCAGATTTTGTCCAAAAATGGTAGCCTCACCACATCCCTGGTCCTGTGTCTGTTCCACGTCATTGGCTGACTGAAGTTGATGCTGGAGTAGTCCAGGATGTGCAATAAGGAGTTCTCGAGCCTGTAGACCTACCTGTTGGTGAGCCAGTCACTTGGTGTCATAGTATAATGGTGGTTTATGCAAAAAAAAAAAAAAAAAAAAAAAAAAAGCAACAACAACAACAAAATGGTGAACCTCATCACACTATAGATTGTCAATTTTTTAATGTACATACCACCAGAGAAACGCATCACACGCCATCCCATTTCACCAGGCGAGACTTGTCTCACACGACAAAACGAAATCTGTAGCTTGGAACGGTAACCACAGCACATGTGTAATACATCAAGAAGATCGCCATCGCACTACATTTGTTACCCTTCGGGGCAGATACCAAACACAATTTGAAAACCGATCCACAAGTTTACATCGCATCTTCTGTGGACGGACAATTCACAAGACAGCGTCTTTCAAGTGGTTTTGCAGTCGGAATGACATTACTTTGAACCTATAGAAATTCAGATTTGCTCAAGATATTGTAGACTTTTCAGGATTCGAAACCACTACAGCGTACCAGTGTGCGTCCATGTCCCAAATATCACGAAACCGCTAATGACTTTCCATCTCCTTAAATATTTCGGATGTTCGTTCATGGTTCGGACTAATAAACCAGGTTTCCTATGTTTTTATCATGATTTTGCTCAAATCCGATCCTGAAGAACTGGACAACCTTTTCTGGGAATAAAAAAGTGTATCGTTAGTGAAATTGAAGAAGGTGTCAAAATACTTTATCAGAGCAAACCCAATATGCCTAGCGACTGACTGATAAAAAGTTGGTACAGAATATGATTCTGACTGTGTTAAAAACATTGCGCATGTCCGGGACAGTGATCTTTAACGTTGCGCCTGCCCGGGACAGTTACCTTTAACATTGCGCCTGCCCGGAACAACGACCTTTTTGTTGTTAAACGGGATGTAACGGTCACACTGGTCGGTCGTAGATTCACTCATCTTGCTGAATCTCGCTGTGCACCAGTTAAAGACAAAGCAAAATCAGTTGCTGGTGCCTTAGGCAAAGCAAGACATTTCGTCCTTGGCTGTGAAAATCTCACAGATTCCTTCCGGACACCTGGTCCTTTCCCATTGGGATTCGGAATTGTTCTTGTCGTTGAGGCTGTTGTTATGTCTACCTTTTCCCCGTGCTTGACATTTTCATCGAACGTGGCCTATTCACCGAACTCGAGGTTTCCGTTGGACATTTGCGGTGTGGATATGGCGTGGTAGGTGGGGGCGCTGAGTCATTCCGGACACCTGATCCCGTCCCCTTTTGGGATTAGCAATTGTTCACCGTGTTGATACCGTTATTGCATCTACCTTTTCACCGAACACGAGAGGTTTCCATGGAACAGGTGTGACATGCTGACAGGGGACGCTGACTCCCTCCGGACATCTGGTTCTATCCCGAGGGTTGGATCCATGGTGGGGCAAAATAGGTCTCCGGGGTTATCCCTCTTTGAAAATCTTATACTCCAGAACAACGGCATGGATTGAAAAACTAATTGCATCCGAGAGATTTACATGGATGTACGTATGATTCAATTTCACTGTTTTTTTTTAATAAACTGGATATTTAATTGTTGACGTGTTTTTGACATATATTTCCAGACTTTGTCATTTTCATTCATTTTTATGTCTCCTCCACTCCCAAGGAGTGTTATAATAATTTGTAAATTGAGATTCCCATATAAATTTGTAAGATACCAACACAGCTCATGTGAGTAATGTGGCCCACGGACCACTTGTTTATGGTCCTATAATTAAGGCATTTATTTAAATTATCTATGTCCACTTGCGCTGAATAATAAACAGAAAAGAAAATAGATATTTTGAAAGAAAGAGCAACACAATAAACTAATCTTAGGTAACACATAAGTTCCATAATTATGAATAAAGGAACTTATTTGCATCGGGTTCGAGCTCGATTATTTCTTAATTTAGTTTCGATTCGTGCCTTCATGTATCGTCCATACGTTCATATTCACAAACTGGGACATTAAACATCTCCAAGATACGATGTTCACGGAACTAAATAGCGTTCTAGATATATCACCTGAAGAATGTATAGACGGGTCTTTTATTGGTTTGTCAGATTCCAATGCAGACGGTACTTTCCTTATACACCACTTCTTATCGTTTTTTCTCAAACGTGGTCAGCCTGTTTGCTTTGTTGGGTTTAGTCAATCATTCAGTCACTACAACACCGTCAGCAAAAAGCTTGGAACAGATCTGAATGTTTGCAAGGATGCCGGAATATTTACTTATGTGGATGGACTTTCTTCACTGAAAAACGTTGTTATGAAGGACTTGCAGGAAGATGACTCATTTTCAAGTTTAATGACAAACAACCCATCCCTATCACATTTCTACAGTTCTTTGAAGGGGATTTGTAAAGATATAATTGCAAAAGCACATAAGCATATGCCTGTGATTATAATAGATAATTTAAGTATACTTTTAGATATTGGGTTTCCAACCAAACAAGTAATTTCATTTGTTCATTATTTGTATGAATACACGCAAGATCTTGATATCCTGGAAGGACCAGTAAATAAAGGGACTTTGGTAGTTTTTCTCAATAATGGAATGCATAATCACGATGAAGATGCGCAGATGCTATGGAAATACATATATCATATGAGTACAATGAATGCTGAAGTTTCAGGGCTTGACAGTGGTTACTGCAAAGAAGTCCATGGGAAGGTAGATAATTTCTGTAAAATGCCAATAATCAATAACAGAATTTGCTATATTTGCATTAGATACATAATTCCAGAATTATCAGTGGATTAAAAGTTTATTCTTATTCCTGTTTATTATTACCAATACTTCAATGCATGCTATGTATTAAATGCAAATTGATGTATGATAAGTTAAACCTGTCTTGGGAGACAATTGACTCTCATGAGAGCACCTGGCATGTGAAACATATATTACGAGAACCATGTAAAAGCTTGTTTAACCTTTTCACCCCTGAAAATCAGGGAAGTATGCTCTTTTTATTTTTTAAGACTAGTGTATTATGGTCTGTAGTGTTGAAAGGGTAAAGTGGAGAAATTGAGTGGCAGATGAGGTGCTATCTCAAGACAGGTAACACTGTATCAGTATTTCATCATGCGTATTCATAAAGATCTTAGAACTTTATGCCACACAATTATTAAACAGTTTAGTTGGCACCTGCTTGTACATCGATCTAATAAAAAACTGATCTCTAATTGCTCCCGTTTTCTGATATGTCGTGTACAGGATCTAACGCAATCCACTATGGGGTCACATGCAGATGACATCATAGGTGTATCATTTTCAACCGGTGAAAAATTAAAGCAACTTACAGAATCTTGTAAGCACTCAAATAGCAAAGAGATGTAAACATTTTAACATTATAAACAACACTAAGCACACAAATACGGTAGTACAGAATTATATTCCTAACCCTGGATGGGTTCGAATCACAAAACATATTCTGATGAGATTTTGCAAACTGAAGGATTCCTTTTTTTATAGAATAAATAACATCTCTGTGCCATTAATTTTTGTAAGTTGCGTTTGTATTGGTTGAACATTTCACATCTACCAGAGGTGACCCCTATAGCGGATTGCGTTAGATCCTCTACGTGACAAATCACAAAATGGGAGCGGTGAGAGATCGGTTTTTAATTAGATTGCTTGTACATGTACCGTCAAATTTGCATTTAAGGCCACCTCTGTATAAAGGGCACCTGCCTATAAAGGCCATATATATTCAAACGCAATCTTTATTAATTTTTTTTATACTGAGATTGAATAGCAACTGCTTTTGCCTATTGCAGTGAGTGTTCTTTATAGACAAGTTTGACTGTTTGATCTTTCAAACTGAAACAAAAGACTAGAATTATACATTGTTGCATATATTCTTGCCATCTTCCTTACCACAAATACCAGTAACAGAATTTTTCAATGTCTGAAAATGTCTGTATGTTTACCTTTATTTTGTAGATTGTTGTCACTTGGAAAGGGACAGGAATAAAGATGAGGCCAAAAAGAACGATGCAATTTAAAGTTCTGGACAAACATGTTAGTCTCTTTGCATCTGGAACCTCAAAAGCGGTATTGTGACGATAACCAAAATAAATGTTGTACAGATGTATGCCAATATCTTTTTCTTTTCATTTCATGTATACATATAGTCAAATTCATGTAATCTGGCAGGATGGAGTATCACAAACCATTTCTTTACTCTGACAAGTTTAAATTCTAAATAATGCCGCATAACAACATTGGAATTACGCTGGAAAAAAATCATCGTACCTATTTGTCACCATACTTGCATGTATCCACTGAAGATTAAAATGAGTTTCCTGTGAAAGTGGGCTGTCTCATATTGAGTAACATCATGTAATTAAAAGGGTCATTAGCTGTGTTAATCAACAAAATTATTTAGATTTTTTTCTACTTTTACTACTTGTACTTGATGTACAATAACAAATAAGCACTATAAAAAGGCATAAAAAATCTTACATTGCTATATATTTTGTGAAAATAAGGTCAGGTTCAATGCGGTTTTCATATACAAATAGTGAGGTTGAGTTAATCAATTGCAAGTCCAGACTGTTTTTTTCACAAAATTTTCACAAAATGTGTAGGAATTTTAGAATTGTTATGCCTATGTAGGAAAAAAGGACAGATTTTTCTATTGGAAAAAAACACAGCTAATGCCCCTTTAAATCAAAAGGTTTTACACTGTGCTACTATCACCCTAAACAAGAAAGACTAGTACCAGTTTACGTACCCCCTCTTCTTAAGTCTAAAGTGTGCTAATGCAAATTATTTAAGAGGACACAACTGAATATGGTACTGGCACCTTATACAATTTTTTTTTTTTAAATCTTGGCATGCCAAACACTTTTATCACTTAGGTCTACACATTCTCTCTATTTATTTCCTCCCTTAAGTCCGAAAATAAATATTATCTTTTCTAATCATAAATAACAAAAACACAAATATAGGATGTGTAGCTCGTTATATTTTCGCAAATACATATACCAAAATATTGATATACATCTACTGTTATTTTACAATCGTATTGAACACATCAAAAACAATACACACAACTACTATGTCATAACATAATTTTTACCCCTAAATCTCCTTCATCGACAATGTTAGCCGCCCAGGAAAAACCAATTAAATTTTTAATCATTGGAAACCTGTGTCCGATGGCAGTGCAGACCATTATCTCAGGACTATGGATGATCGAACCTCATCTAGACCTGGGGATTTACATGAAATATATTTAACATTATATATATATATACATATACATGTATAGTCATGTGTTATTTAAGTGTAGATAAATAAGATATTGTAGGGAGGGAGAGTGGGAAAATATGATCTATCTAAAATACATATATCCTTTTCCTTCCGATAACGAGCTTGCAATGAGAAAAACCGCTCAGATACCTGAATAACACACATTACGCTGAAAAATCTTGTATTTCACGTGGAAATTCTATCTTACAGGTAAATAGTGAAGGGAGATAATTCAAATTATCATCAGAAAAAACAGATATTTATATAACGAAAAGAAATTAATTTAATTTACCTTTCAAAATAAAAGCTAAAAGCGTGAGATATGGTAAAATAAAGATAAATTGTGATTAAGATTAGGGTAAAGATCTCATTATTTAAAAAAGAAGACAAATTCGTTGACATTAAATTTCGTTGAAATACAAAAAATGTTTGTTCAGGTACTTATTTGTATTTATTACCAGTACTAGGTGTCGTTTATATGATATTCCGTGAAGGTTTTAATTTTGTTTATAAAAACAACAAAATAAACAAAATTAAAACCATAATGAAATTTTCTGATTCTACAGTATGTTATTCAAATGGAAATAAGTAACAGATTCATCCATCGGACAAATCCTGCTCTGTTAACTTTTTTTAGTTTATTGTGTGCAAATATTTTTTAAACTAGCTTGAACTTTGTATCTTTTATATTTTCCAAGATAATATCATAGTAAAACATGATATATCCACTTTAAATGGGGAAGCAACTGTGATAAGAGTCCATCTGACAATTTCCTCCCATTGACTTATTGGTAGATCTTTGCATGCAAAATAGAGCCCGCCTGGCTCAGTCGGTAGTGAGCTTAACTCTTGGTCATGAGTTCTAGTCCAGCCGGCAGAAGGTTTCCTGCCCTTCGGATGAGAAGGTAAAAACCGAGGTCCCATGTCACAGTAGGTGTCAGCATGTTTAATAACCCTCACTGCTCAATGGCCATTCAGAGCATAACCAAAAATTTGGGGGTGGGGGATTGGAAAGTGAGAAAACATATATTTACCAATGATATATATATATTTATATGATTTGATAAATTATTCATTTTGATACTTTTTTTTTTACATTTTATAGAATTTTTTAAATTAAATTTTTTTTTTTAAATTTAAAAAATTTCATTAAATATAATGTTTTTTTACTTTTAAAGTGCAGATGTTTGTACTGTGTGATTTCAAAATATTTAAATTTTTCATTAAAGTTGTAATTTAAATAAACTTTTTAAAAAATTTAAATACTTTTAAATGTCTTAAATTTAACATTTTGAAATTTAAAAGACCAAATACTTGGTTATTTTGTATACTGATTGACATCGCAATGTTCAAATTGGATTTCAGTAATATTTCAATGCTTTTTAAAATTAAATTTTAAATTTAAAAAAAATGCATTAAATATAACACTTTTGACTTTTAAAGTATGTATAAGTATCACTGTGCGATTTCAAAATATTTAAATTGCCATTAAAACATTTCAAAAAGCAATTTAAATTGTAATATAAATCAAATTTTAAAGAAATTTGAATAATTTTAAATATGTCTTAAAAATAAATTTTCGAACTTTAAAAGTCTAAATACTTGGTTATTTTGTGTATGGATTGGGATTTCAGTAATATTTCAATGCTTTTTAAAATTGAATTTTAAAAATTTGAATTTTTTATTTTTGTTTGTTTGTTTATTGTTGTTTAACGTCCCACTCAAGAATTTTAATTTTTTAAAAATGCATTAAATATAACACTTTTGACTTTTAAAGTCTGGATAAGTATTACTGTGTAATTTCACCGAGAGTGATATCCCGGGTCCAAGACATTAGATTAAGGAGGATGCTTGGATAAAAAGTCTGTGTGGGATTCCCTCAAAGAATGATTTCTGACTAGCTTACTCTAAGAATATCTCCTATTTTATAATGTATAATCCATCATCTTAATATTATAAATACAATAAGGTATCCGCCGTCGAGCGGTTGGGACAATCCCTACACACATAGACAGGCGGATCCTGAACAGTTCCTAACTAGTCTTAAAGGATATATATTTACATATTGACTGTAATTTCCTTCATTACAGTTATACAGAACGACTGTATTGTTTTATCAATAAAGCAAGTGGGTCATCACGTGATCTAAGTGTTAACCGCTCGCTGGCGTAGGAATACCTGAATATCTAAAAAAAAAAAACCTTTCCATGACCATGTTACGGCATCGATTTGTCGGACAAGTATTCTCTGAACATATGAATGAATCAATAAAAAATAAAATAACACACGTCCATTCCATATTTTTTATTGAAAGCCATTAATTACCACAAAACAAACAAAAATCACTGAAAGAAATCGAAAACAAAAGACCAGGCCTGCATCTGTAGCACACTGTACATGCCCATATTGCGATAGATCTAGGTCATGTTATGAAAAAAAACACAGGCCACAGAAATGAAAATTTGCTTCGTAGTTAAGTTGCTTGTAAGTAAGTTGAAAAGAGAGTCAGGTGTAGTGCAATTTTGTCCTGCATCTCTGATAAACAGCTTGCTTTTCTGTCACCATATATTCCTGTCAGAAACAATTCATCACTCACATCGCGTGAAATCGACTCTCAGTTCACCTCAAATCATATTAATTGCTAGGCTAATTACCAGGCCCATCTTGTTTTTCACAACCTGTAATGTTAATGCCGAGCATAAGTAGGTTTCTCAGTAAATTGACAGGATGCTCTATATGATCAGCTGGTAAAAACTGAAGTCTGAATTGAGATATGTTGGGGGGGGGGGGGCTTAGCCCCCCCACTTTTTTTTGCAAAGATAGGCATAGGTGTTGAAAATTGGGGCTTAGCCCCCGTTTCTGGCGTGTTCCCCCCCACTTCTGGCGTGCGTGTGTTTTAAGTTGGTTTAGCCCCCCCACTTTCAATTTGCTTCCGACGCCTATGCATGTCAAAACAATTGTTGAACCATTACGTCATATGAAAACCCCCCGCAAAGTTTTCACTGAAAAATGGTAATGCTAAATCGGACGCATATAAAACGCAATTGCTGCACAGAAATTTTTCCATCGGCAATTGCTTTTATACCCCGATGATGTTAAAAAAATGAAAAAACAATCCTTAATTACATATATATTTAGAAAAATGTGAGATGCGAAGAATGTGGCGTTTAGTCTATGCATTTATTGTGTAGATGTTTCAAATTTTGGTCCTGCCTGCGCAACCCACGGCAACTCTCGAAAACTCTCGTAAACTGTGGCGACACCTACTGCTAATTTCACCAACCTGGGAAAACTCAAAGTTTCAGTTCTAAATATAGATTCACTCTCACCCCAAAACTAAAAACCCAACTTCTATCTTAAGCTGTTGACCTCTCGTGACCCCGACCACTTGTAACGAAGGCTCTCATTGGCTCGTTATCCGGGATGGCCACCCCCAAAACCTTCCACTTCCGGTCATAGATACGCCTCCAAGCTCAACGATTGGCTCTTTCTCCTTATTGCCATGACAACATGACTTCACTTCCGGTATGACACACTTACGGTTATGACGTCACAGACGGCTCCCTGGCGGGCTGATTCAAATTGACCAATCAGAAGCCAGTATTCTGATGACGTCATCATCAGCGCCCCTAGCAGCAAATTTGCACCTGCTCGCCAAGGAGTTGCCTATAACTACTGAGCGCCACAGACGTGGCGAACTGCTGACCAACCAGTGGTCTCGTATTATATAGTGTTTGCTCTGCTTGAATTTGATGGGTGTTTACGTTGACGTTCGCAATGACTGTGAATGCTCTAGAAACCTTTTTAAATTCTATTATTTTAAAAATTTTATCCTTATAACCTGAGATTGAGATGGTGATGATTCCCTCGAAAACATGATTTTAAACTGTCCGGCGGATCTAGGATATCTCTTATGTGGAGTGTATCTAAACCTAGTCTATAGTACAGTAATGTGTGTAATTCTTCTCGGAGGAGATTGTGTAGTGGGCATTCCATAATGAAATGCTCCACTGTTTCCTTTCTGTGGACACAGGGACACTTAGGTGACGACCATTTGATTCTTAGGAGGTGGGCCTGGCAGATTTTGGAAATAAATATTCTTGCCTTGAAAATAAATAATCTGCCCTCGACTAGCAAGAAAATAAATAATCTGACTTGTCCAAATACCATAAATTGAACTTTGAATAGTGTTTTACGCCACACTCAACAATTTTTCAATGTTGAGCATTATAACTTTGGTATTATGTTTATAATATTTATATAATGGTGGCCAGATTTTATTAGTGGAGGACAGAACTCGTTAACACTGTACCAGGAAGAGACAAGTAAACTGGCAAACTTTCTCACAATTTTCAGTTTAATTTCCAGTGGGGCTCGCACCTGCTCTGATCAGATGCAGTTCTCCACATAGTGTGTAAAATATTGTTTACATGTATATTTCCATGTATATATCTTTGTAAGGGAATGAATCTACAGACCTATATCTTTATTAAACATAGATGAACCAATATCATGCATATTCACTAACAACAGACATAAGCAAAATAGCACATATATGAAGAGAATATTGGTACACAAATATCGTCGTGAAACAGGTTAGTTTTATCCTACTGTTGCAATGGTAATCCTGCTCAGTACGAGAGGAACCGCAGGTTCAGACATTTGGTTTATGTGCTTGGCTGATAAGCCAATGGTGCGAAGCTACCATCTGAGGGATTATGACTGAACGCCTCTAAGTCAGAATCTCGCCCAAACGTGTAACGATACTTTATGCACTCGAGCCTTGGGAGGCAACGATAAACGCCTCGACCGTTGCAAACGGCCCTGCGCGCATCCCGACTTCGGGTGCGTAGGCCGAAACGATATCCATCCCATGCGAAGCGCGAGTGTAAAATCATTCGTAGACGACCTAGTTCTTGGTCGGGGTGTCGTACCTAGTAGAGCAGCCACCTCACTGCGATCTATTGGGACTAATAGTCCAGTAGAAATAACCCCAAAAAATCGAAAAGGTCAAAAAAATTGCAACAGAATTTATTTTTGCGGCATTCAATCCCGAAAGGGTCCCTCCGAAACATACTAAAAGTTTACCAAAATCAACCGTTGGGAAAAATTGTTGAAATCGCCCCTGATTTTGGTAGCATGATCACATGATAGGCATGTCTAAATAAGGGGGTAGGGATAGAAAAAATTCCATAGAATTTGTTATAGTCATCAGATATGCACGAATGTGGTATCAATTTGTTGCAAACTGAAGTACCCTTCTACCTACAGTAAGTATTATGAATTACAGTTTGAAATGACGTCATAGTAAATACTCGAATCACGTGAATGAAATGACGTAATCAAAATGTCGATTTTTTTCCAATCAGCTCCCTACGCAATATAAATCTTAGCAAGTTAAATGATGGCATGTACCCCTGCAATATCGAGGCAATAGATGAATGGTAGATTAGGAATTGAAAAAAATAAATCCACATTAAAACTCAGGCAGCAGGGATGAAAATCGACCATACTCTGATTGATCTGAACATACACTGACACATATATGGTGTAGTCTTTTAGACCTTACATATTCATTCCACAGTAGACAATTTCGTTAGTTGGACTGTGTTGTTATAAATATATATAATCCAATAGTCTGTCGCAAAACGATTAAATTTGAGGAAGTTTGCGAAATTATTGGGTAGAAGTTGAGGTCTAAAAAGCGCCAGGACTGCATACACTGCATTGTGTTATTTCGAGGGGTGTGTTTGACAGACGAAAAGACAGATCTGATGGAGCAATATATGTACTAGTAGTCTGTGGAATAATATTGCTGAAGTGCATACCAAATATTGAGAATTAACACATTCGACTCCTCGTTAAAATACAGTTCTTCAAGCTTGCTCTGAAAGAGTAGTGTAAAATTGCTAGTTGAGCATTTCTGAACTGTGGGTCTAGATTTGACAACCTGTCTTTTAGACTGACGCAAAAATGTCCGAAACTATTTACAACAAGAGACAATTTGGTATATTGATCAGAAGAATATTGTAACTGGCAGTTCTTCTGAAAACTTGGCACGAAAGGGTTGTGCTGGAATTAACAAAGCGAGTAGTGAACGGAACAGCAGTGTTCATCCAATGTTGATTCACAAGGTCTCTTAACCCAAAATACATTGCCAGTGGAGCCCTAAAATGTTTCTGTGGATGAGGCAGCATCTGTTAAGCAGATTGAGTCCAAGGAAACTTTTGATTTTAAAAGTATTGCATCTTCTGTACATCTGCCCAGTGTGGTGACAGAAGACGAAGCTGTGACACCTACCCTCGAACGTCAGTGTTTGAGATACCATTGTCAGTGTTTGTAGATGGGGCGATGAATGGAGTGAGGCTGTAATGGGTCGATTGTCGTACGCTCATGATTTAATGCGGAAGATCCATTTACCACCAGCAGTTATAAATTTTAGAACCGGGAAAGATTCTTTGAGGTTGGAAGTGAGAAAACTGGCAAAAAACCAAAGCTAAGTGTTGGACAATCGTGATAAACGAGAAGCATTTAAAGCAGTTATCCATTTTAGCAGACAATGAGGATGAACAGTTATCAATAAGTGACTTAGTGGAGAAAATGGGTGGATTCCTAAGGTCAGATTTTGGAGGAACCATAAACAGTATATGAAACAAAAGCTCCAGGAACACTTCGACCAGATCATCTTCACCAACCTCGAATCGTCACTTTCATGAGAACAGCTGATCCATACTCCAAGAATTAATATAGGAAACCAAAGTCTGGACCAGATGGATCGTTAAAACGGCCGCGAAATTGATCAAGAACGATAAGAGCTTTGAACCACTTAAGGACTACCCAGGCCCCTGATGACCTCACAGCAGAGTATGTGAGCTTTCCTACCAGATACCAGTTTCTGGACATTGTGACTCACACATTCTCTGGGGCATGCTCTTGTTCAATAGAAAAATGATTGCGCCTTTGCAACTTGGGTTGGCTGCACAGATGCATCATCATTTCGGATCTCGTTTCCTGACTGATTCATGCACCAACATTTTTGTAGCTCGTACGAGGAAGTACAAATGTTTGAGCAAAGTGCAGCTGTTACATCTCAGACCTCTGTGTTACACGTGATATGCAGTTCATCCAATATGCAGCTGACAATGTTGATCACAACATATTGACGGGCACGGGACGTTCCATGGCATGGGCATGAACGCTCACACCGGGAAAGTTCACATCAAATAATGTTCCCAGGAGAAGTGTAACTGCGAGTGAGATTAAAGAAGCTGGACAAGTTAAGATCCAGCATTACTCGTATCCCAAAGGACAGAAAGGCATCCAATTCAGGGAGCTGAAATGCTGAGATCCTGTTCCAAGTTACAGAACCCACACACATTCTGGATGCCATATGGACTATATCCCCCTTTCTGCAGGCCTGTCCAGGGTGGTCAGGTTTCATGCAGATGGTGCAAACAGGCGGCTCCCATCCTGAAAATCCTCTGCATTCTTGCCAATTATCGACCTGAATCCTGGAGACATGACATGCGTCTACTCGACCCTGCTCTTTTTGGCTAACAAGCAAAGCAGAGTATTCATTACATTCGATCAACCGCTGTGGTGGATCAAACTATTGTGGCCAACGAACCACCAACAAGTGTTTTTGAAGTCAGTAATACTGCGGATTGAGGGCTCCACACTAAATGAGCTACTTTGTATTGGGCGTCTCATGGAAAACTCAGGGTTGTCTGAAGTACTGGAAGTTGTCTATGGCAGCAACACAGTTCGCACTAGTGGAAAGGCAAGCCAGGGCTCGTAGAGGCCATTTTCTTGTGACTGCAGCACTAAATCCTCCTCACTGCAGATGCATTGGGACTGCCGTTGCCAAGGTCGAGAGTGAGGTTGAGACGATACATGTGCCAACAGTAGTCCAAACAGATCCGGTAGCAAGTGCAAAGCCATGGTTGTTGATACTGTTGAATCCATGTCAACTGCAAAACAAATGCTCACTCAACTACTCACAAACCCTGATTGGAAGTTTGATGACAAATCCAAGTCAGCGGTTATGACCATCCATGATACACTGAGAATGAGAAGGAGAAAAAATATCTCCAGTCGGACAAGCTGTTTGTGGCTCCAGTACATGAAAATGATAGACATTCTTAAGCGTTTTCTCAGAGCAGAACGAACTGGAAACTGGACTCTACATCTTGCTGCCCTCTACGAAATGTTGCCATATTTTGCTGCTGCAGGTCACAATTTGTATGCGAGAACCACATATCCATTTGCAGCAGATGTCCACATTGGGACCAGCCAGAGATTCACACCTTATTCATGGAAGGCTACCACGTTGTACGCCGCAGACAGATTCTGGGCAGGGCTCTCAACAGACGTGATAATCGAACAGATGCTGATGCGTAGCCTCAAAACCACTGGTGGTCTTACGCGAGGGAGAGGCATCCGAGCTGCAACGGCTAGTATGGGTAAAATCTCTACCCGCATGCTCTGAGTTGAACCAAGCAATGCAGAAGTTCACCGAGGTGACCTATGACACAAGCGAGCAACACAAGGAAGCGTCTGATACTCGTCAGAAACGCGACTGTGAGGACGACAAGTTGGTCGTTGCAGGAACGGAACCCATGCAGCAAAATTGACCAGAGCCTCGAAGTATTACTTCTGGTGTTGTGGCTGACACCAATGTCAATGCCGATCAGGCAGAGTAGTGGGACAGAAGATTCTTCAGTCCATGGAAGGTCATGTTTATGACATATTCAAACGAAAGCAACAGGCTGTTACTCTTGGGTGTAAAACTGCGTGACTATCAACAAGGAAGCAGTCCATATCGATCCCCAAGCGCTGTTTCAACGCTTAACAGTGGTGGCTGCAGACGAGGATGTCGACACCCAGCAGTTATTTGCATACGAGTTGTGCAGTTACCCAACAGCATTGTTTGATTCTACTGGTTCTCCGAGACCAGCCAATAAAGCAGCTTTGGCAACTGCACTCTGGAAGTACGTTGAGTCCCAGGAAGACACCTCCACTGAACTTATCTATGTCTTGGATGGCGGAGCGCTTCTTCACCGTTCCTGTGGCCCCGTGGTGTAACCTTTCAGGATATCTGCAATACGTATGCACAGTACGTCCTCCAGAAATATGGCAAATTGTGGTGGTCTTCGATGGTTACACTGACGAACCTTCAGTGAAGGACATGACTCTCACCTCAGAAGGGGAACTAGCACAATAGCAGTGCACTGCGAGTTGAGACTCACGCTGAAAAAAGACGATTTTCTCTGCAACAAAAAGAACAAACAGCGGTCGCACCTGTTGGGAAGAAGCCGGATGTCGTGCATCCATGCCAGAGGTGATGCAGATCGTCTTATTGTCGAAACTGCTGTAGCTGTTGCAACTGACAAAGATGTTGTAGTGGTTGCAGATGATACTGACATCCTTGTACTTCTCTGCCACCACATGGACTCAAGCAGAAAAAAAATCTTCATGAAACCAGAAGCCAGGCGTGGTACGTTTCAAAGAATCTGGGACGTGAAACTGAAACTGGCGATGGGTCAGAGTCTTACTAAGAACCTACATGCTATCCTTGCTGCGATACAACGTCACGCTTGTTCAGCATTGGAAAACCGACAGGGCTGAAAAAGTACAACCAGTTGAAGGAGTCTGCTGACATTTTCGGTAGACCTGATCTGTCTGCAGAGGATGTCGCTTTGGTGAGAAAGCCATTGTCGTTCTGTATGGGGGGAAGCGAGAAGACAACCTGACATCTTGAGATTCAGACGCTTCACTGACAGGATTGCCAAGAATCCATCTCAGTTGAGCTGAAGACTCTACCACCATCATCTGCTGCTGCCAGAAGTCATTCGCTGCGAGTTTACTGGTTCAGGTTTAGGAAACGATCAGCTTCAGGCAACCGAGTGGGGATGGCAGGAGAGCAATGGTGGTTCTGGCTCATGACTGACAAGCGCTCCAAGAAAGGTTGCTGAACCTAATCCGATGCAACTCAAAACCGACTGCAGCACAAGTAGGTGCACGTGTCGGAAACATGGTCTTGATTGTTCCCAAGCCTGTGGAGAATGTCACGTGCCTGTGCGAATTCTCCAGCGTTTGAAGTATCAGAGAAACTGAGGACGATATGGCATAAGTACCTTTCGTGCCTAGTCTGAAGGCAAGTTGACTGGTAAATGTGCCATTGGCCCTTAAAAGGTCCATTAAGAGCATTAATTAGACAAAATTGATTGTGCAATAACACAAATGTCTATCCGTGACCTTTGAACTTTACTGAATCCCACAGGTATTACTGGACAGGTGCCTTCAAGTTGACATCAGTTGTTGATGTCAAATGTGTTGAAGATTAACCCCCAAAATGTGCTGTTTGTAGTAATGATATCCCGAAAAAAAGAAAATTTAACCAAAACCATTGACCTTCACTAATGAAATCATTTCATTTATCAGTATATAGCAATCTTTAGCCTGACTAGAGCTATCCAAAAGCCACTTTTGGTTTAGATCGGTCAAAGGTATAAAATAAACTGCCACATCAGAATTATGTCGATTCTGGATACATTTTTACACAAGTCACGTGACTTGATCATTCGATGCCACTAGCTATGGGCATATTTTTCAATAAAGCGATTGTGAGATGAAAGATACATCTAAAAGCAATACAATGATACCAAATAAGCCATTAGTTTTTAGTCATTTATTGATATAGCAGCAAGATTACCAAAATTTGGAATGCTAATAACAGTGTTAATAGGCAAAAATTTTGAAATTGATTTTGGCAAATTTCCCATCGGTTTGATTTTGGTAAACTTTTGATGTGTTAAAAGGGATGCGTATCTGAAATGAATGCCGCAAAAATAAATTCTGTTGCAATTTTTTTGACCTTTTTCATTATTTCTACTGGACTCTAAGCCTTTCGACTAGCAGATTTGTCCGCTACAGACGGACACATCTGCTGCCGAGGTCGACGAGAAGGTCGGACTCGCTCCTTCCTCTCTTATTATGCGTGTGGAATAACAAGAAGGAGGTAGGCGTACGTACGACGATTGATCGGTAGCCTACCGAGAAGTGACGACTGGTCGGTAGCTTACCGAGAAGTTGGACTGTCATTTTTAGGATGGTTGGTTGCCTACCGCGAAGTGGGACTTTGTCGTTTTTCGGAAGACGATTGGTCGGTGGAAGTATCAAGAAAACGTCATGCAATCATACATTCTGTACAAATAAATTGCTAGTAAGTTTCTGTGCTGATGTGATTGTCTGTCATGCCTTATACTTTTGTGTGTTGTTGTATGAGGAAAAAAAAAGAAAAGAAAAAATATAGTTCACACACCCGTCCGGGCCACACAGACGAGAAGATAAAATAAACAAACAAATAAATAAATAAATAAATAAAGAGACGCAGAAACATAAAATGGGTAAAACCAAAATAATGAAGAGAAAATTGCATTCGTTTACTTCTGAATTGTGCGGTGTAACTGTTTGAGAAAAACAAATAGTTCACACACACCCGTCTGCGCCACATAGACGGGGAGATAGAATATATAAATAAATAAATGAAAAAAAATCAATAATTAAATGAAGAAAAAGAAATAAGATAAGATAAAAGTTCAAAATAATACAGAGAAAATTTCATTTGTTTATTTCTGGATTGTGTGGTGTAACTGTTTGAGAAAAACAAACAGTTCACACACACACACACGCACGCACACACACACACACACACACACACACACACACACACACACACACACACATTTTTGATATCAGAAAATGATTTTCTGAAATAAAAAAACGATTTTCTGACATCATAAATGAATTTCTTATATTAGAAAATGGTGAATAAATACTAAAACGATAACCCATACTTAACACTCGATATAAACATACTGATGACTTCACTCGCCAAAAGCATACTGGTTTTATTTATATCCTCGGCCCCTTCCATCAGTCGTCTTAACTAACTGTGACAAGGACTTACTCCTCACTGAATCCATTTCTATTTGACTGTGGACACGCGGTGGGTGTGACTGGCCAACAGTAAATGCTTCCTCCTGCAGGGTACCTGATCCCACCTTTGGATTTCCAGATGTCAGTGTTTGTCCAAATGTTTACTAGATTTGTATACGGTTTTGTCTAATAGACATCACAAAGATTAATACTTTGATAGAAACTGAACTGAATTTGATTTATCAATCACTTCAGTGTTAAAAATTAACTCATTCACCCCGTAAGAAACACTTGGACTGGTCTAAGTCATTTATTTGCAGAAGAGTTACTTGTTTTTCAGGGGTTGATGAGTTAACATTTTTCTTTGTTGCACCTGGTATCTATTCTCTGGTTTGCACCTGGTATCTATTCTCTGTTTTTTTATATCAAATAGGTCTTGGTCTCAAATAGATACCTAATGACATGGTCATCCTTTGGCTCACAAAAGTCGATTTGTCAATGAATGTATTGCCCCTTCAGTGACTAGAAATCCGTCATCATATTTACAGTACTGATAAATTGTTTTATATATATATATATATATACAAATGTATATATATATATATATATATATATATATATATATATATATATATATATATATATATATCCTATATACAGCATCATGCTATAAAATTATGAACAAACGTCATTGTCTTATTACTTTCAATGTAAAACAATCTTTTTGAAATAGTTTCCAGTGACGTCATTTTTAAGTCTATTTCCTTTAAAAAAAATGTCAACAATTATATTTAAATACGTACAGATTGACATAACATTTTTATTTGAGTCTTACTTGGTGAATTTTGTCACTTAATTTCCTTCTTTGCTTTTAGTAAGTCACACCAAGAAAAAAAAAACTTGTTGTAAAGAAAATGTTTTGTGTCTCGAAATTTTAACATTACTGAATAATCAGTACTTTATGAGAAGACACTTTATGGATTAAGCTCTTAGACAATAATGGGAAAATGACGCTTGTTCAAGAACTAATGGCACCATACTGTTTCTAACAATCTCTTACGTTACTGGCGTAAAACTGTTTACTTACGGCTTCAGAAGAGTAAATTCTTTAACTTACGAGACATATTGTAACATGAGATGTTTGCAATGACGACTTTCAACAATGGAGCTAATGAATCGTTAATCTTAAATGTCTGAGGAAAAAATTGATTTGGTTTGTCCTCAAACGATATATCTTTGATTCTAAATAGAATAAATAAATCTTGATTTAGGTAAATGCATCTGGTTTTATTTCTGACATTCAAGATCCAAGACTAGGATACCTAATGGATTCTAACTTCCAGTCGATTATAAAAAGAATATCCAGTTTCTTTGTATTTTAAAACATCTCTTTATAATATTGTGCAGATCCATATACAAAACAAAAGGTTTGAAGTATTCTGACTTTCTTCATCAGAAATACTCGAAGTTTGAACGAGGCCTGAGTGGAATAAAATTGATATTTATTGTTGTAGATTGCAATCATACAGACATGTGATCATTTTGATCAGACAATTTCAAGTTTTTTGTCTGTTAAGCATTTACAGACGGATTGGTTTTGAGATCATAAAACTGAAAAAACCAATAAAATTTAATGTCCTCCAAAGGGAAGTATAAGTATGCGAAAAACCAGTAAAACACTCAAAATTCACAACTTTTCGCCACTTGGCCTTTATCAAGTGAAAGACGACAATATGTATATCAGTTACATAGTATTAAGTATGCACAATACAAAGTTCCAGTGCAAAAACTGGATTTTGCACTGGAGCTTTGTATTGTGCAGATTTAATACTATGTAACTGATATACATATTGTCGTCTTTCTCTTGATAAAGGCCAAGTGGCCAAAAAATTTGTAAATTTTGAGTTAAAAAACACAAACAAACATGTAGGAAAAATACAAAACATAGTCCTGAAATAAACAGTGAAACATAAACATTAATTTTCATTATTGTGAAAACTATTTTTTCATAGGTTTAAGTTGAATTTTCTTTTTCCTTTTGTTTCCTACAAATTTCTTTATTTTTTTGTCAGTGTGTGTGTGTGTGTGTGTGTGTGTGTGTGTGTGTGTGTGTTTAAGATAGGGCGGATACTTTTTTTTATGATAGAAAAACTTGGAATGACCAACGGTGACAAATCTGGCGGAAGAATCCATTTAAGTTTTAATTGACTTAAGATTAAATAATACTACTGCTTCAAACGAATTTTCGTTTCGTCTTAGGGATACAGATGCAGTCGAACCGTGTGCTTGACAGAAACATTTGCAAACTGCACACAAAATTGAGACACGGTTGTAGCCCAATGAACAATTACTTTTATCGCGTTAACCTTGTACACTCACAAGTGTTCATGTCGTTCTATGTCTGAGATTGTAAATTAAAATAGTTTTTCCTTGATTGTGAACGTTACATATTACAACGTACATCTATGCTCCAAACTGTTGAGCAGCTAGCTTTTAATGCGGACATATGGACAGTATTGTATTGATAATACAGAAGGACGAAAATAGTAATTGTAATACGAAATTATTCCAAACCGTCTAAAGTACATTGCGAATAGCAAACGTTTTGTCTAGTCCTACCCCCTCTCCCCTTTTGCACTGCTCTTTCATACCATTCTTTAATAATAATGTATAAAATTTCATCTTTTTTATTTGGTAGCTTCATGATTTTTTTCTTTTGTCTTGTTACCGATCCTTTGCGTTTATGACAGTAAGTATGCTACGTTAAATCTGTGTTACAAATCGATTTGCTCAATAGATCTTTATTTAAAAATCTTATATATACTGTGAATTATTGGGAAGTATTGCAGTAAGTGACAGAAAGAGTCTATTGCCCAATTATCTAAGAACTGATGGTTAAAAGAGATGCAGAAAAAGAGAATGGAAATAAAGATCAAATGACTGGCTTGAGTGTAGGACGCCGTTTTACTTTTTAATACAAGTTTGCGACATCATTCTTTCGAATAGATGATACCACTTATTCGAATAGGTGATATCACTCATTCGAATAGGTGATATCACGAATGCTAATAGGGGATATCAGTTATATAAATTCTTAATGATATCACTCATACGAATGAGTGATATCACTTATTCAATGAGTGATATCACCTATTCGAATGAAAGATATCACTTATTCAAACGAATGAGTGATATCACCTACTCGAATAAGTAATATCACTTATTCGGCTAAGTGATATCACCTATACGAATAGTTGATATAACTTATGAATCCATGTTAATGAATGCTCCCTACACAGAAATAAAATGTATTCCTGGGTTTAACAAAATATGATTTATATCATCTTGAGCATTGTAGAATATTTATTTCCTTACATTTGGTCCATAGAATTATATAGTGCGTTTTAAGTTCAACCAGTTTTTAAACAATTTTGTGCGGAAATTGAACCCTAGTTCAAGTGGCGGGAGTTTGGCGGTATGGTTTCGGCGGCTCTGTCTGCTCTGAATGCTGAACTCCGTCCAAATCCTACACCAGACACGGGAGACGATTCCGATTCTGCAACGCTGCGCTTTTATCACGATACGGTAATATCGCTTTGTTCTTCCATATATATATAGGCCTTGTAATATTCACTGCAGGGAGAGAATGAGATTTTACTGTTTCCAAATTTGAATAAGTGATATCACTTATTCGTTTTGTAAAGTGATATCACCTATTCGAATAGGTGATATCACTTATACGAATAGGTGATATCACTTATTAGTTTTTATAAGTGATATCATTTATTCGTATAAGAGATATCACTTGTTCGAATAGGTGATATCACTTATTCGGCATCCAATGGGTGATATCACACATTCGAATAGATGATATCACTTATTGAATAAGTGACATCAGCTATTCGAAAGAGTGACATCACTAACTGGTATTTAAAAGTAAAATGGCACTCCATAGGCTATGCTACCCTTATGTTAAGATTAACTCAAAGGTTACATACTTGTCTACTACATTTTAAGGGCAATACATACCGTTGAAAAGGTGGACAGTTAAATTTTGCCTTGTTATATCGGAGTCATATCCTTTTAATTTGTTGTGAAAATACGCCATTCCATGGTCTTGTGGCTTAATTGTGGCATTAACGGAAATACAGTGGCACCTCGCTATTAAGACCACCTAACTGACTTATTTAAAGTGGTCTGATTAGTGATGTGGGCTCTTAAGTGAGGTTCGATACTTATTAGATATTTATCAAGAAACTTAAAACTTGTTGTCTGAAATGGGAAGTGGTCTTCTAATTTTAGAGTACGTTCCACAATACAAACTTGCGGGACGAACACTTCCTACACTGTCTCCAGCAAGCGGGTGTTCTCTGTTGTTTAACACACAGGAAATGAAATCGAATGGTTTGGTATCTAAATTTGATTTGATTTGATTTTTTGTTTTACGCCATACTAAACAATCTTTCAGTCATATGATGGCGTCCAGTTTTTATTGATGGAGGAGAAAACCCGGTTACAAGGGTAAAGACCACCGACCTTCCGCAAGAAAACTGGCAAACTTTCCCACTTAATTCGAAATGACCCTAGCGGGATTCGAATCTATCTAAATGTAACGATTGTTATGTAAGGAAAGTAACCAACCAATCTAATTAAAAACAGATCTCTCATTGCAACTTGTTTTCTGATATGTGTCGTAGAAGATCTAGCTATGTGGTAACATGCTAATAACCTCTTTTATGTGTATATTGTTCGACCAATGAAAATACGACATTCGAATATTGGAAGTTTATCGAATGGTCAAGAGATCTACTTCATTTTTAAAACGAAGAAATCGTTTGTCTGCAAAATGAATTTGGAGTATCTTTTCCGTTTCGGTCCTTTCCATGTTATGAATCTTTTTCGGATTTTGCGTGTTTAGTGTTGTTCATAATATAGTTTTTGCATCCCGTTAGTGATTTACCATTCAATAAACGTTCAAGAGAGCATAATCAGCATTTATATTGGTCGGACATCACACGTACATCTACAAGGTCACTCGCATGTGACATCGTAGTCAGGCTTCATTAGATCCTGTGCACGAAATACCAGAAAACGGGAGCGGATAAAGATCGTTTTAACTAGATCTATAGCAACTAACTTACCTGCCACTGTCGATGAACACATCATTGCCACTGTGTCTGTATTTTGTCATTTGATATTTTTAGTTGTCATTTATAACCTTTGCTGTTGATTTATTTGTTATTGTACCATAACATCGACATTAAATTAACATGATGGCCGACTTTCTTTTTGTTCACGGAATGAAATTGAATCGAGCAAGCAATCCACTAGGGATAGATTGCAATTCATCATCTTCTTTGAGTTCAATTATAAAATGAATTTTAAAATTAATTTCATATTGAAACATTATGTTTATTTTAACATGTATGACTAAGATAGAAACTTAATTTGTTTTAACCTAGAATGTTACACTTGAATTACCCGAATCAACGATGATGAGGGCGACGCATGCATGCTTTTTGAGAAAGCGCCGATAGTGCAAAAACAAATTAATCTGCACTAAGTTCTACGTTTTTATGACTGATTATAAATGATTTTATATTTCACTTGATCTCTGTGTATATACTGCACGTTTTGTCATCCTGTTTAGGCATTGCACACTGAATATGATCTCAGGCGATACGCTAAAACCGCCATCAAGTATGTGCTTTTATTTATTGACGCCGGTGACATACAAAATACTTCCACATACATGTGTTATCAGTAACAGGCGAGATACTACTGGATACTTTGTACAAACCGTATATTACGTACATATATCTGAGTCTCTTTCATGTCTAATGCGTAAAGTCATTTACCATTTCTTTATCAGGTTTCTTACTTCAGTCGACACGGGGATCTTGTTTACAATAAAAATTCTCAGATACCAAAGTATAAATCTACAGGATGTCCAGGATACATATACAAATCAGGTGATACTGGAGAAACGCGGGCCTCTGGAAATCCAGAGATGGGATCATACGCCATGGATTCCCCCTTTCAATGTTAGATAGTATTCTGGAGCACAACCATATACGTTGACTCCCTTTCACCAATGGAATCTAAAACTAACGTGTTTTCACCGAGCTTGAACTTTTTACCGAACTCGAAAACATTTGCGACGGGTGATGCATGTTAGCAATGGACGCTAACTCCTTCCAGACACCTGGTCCCATCCCGTTTGGGATTCACAATTGTTCTTCGAGTTAAGACCATTTTTATATCCAATTTTTAGTATTTCAATGGACCTAGAATTTCGATTATCCATTGGTACATCTTCATTTTTACTTCAGCGCTTTTACTAGGTACTTGATAGTAGATTTGGTACTACATATTGGATGTTTGAAGCTGGGATTTAACGTTACTTAGACACAAATTTTGAGCTTATTATCCAAATTCTGTACTGCATTATCAAAATATTGATTAACAGGGAATTTTAAAGTGTTCATACCCATGGTATATGAATTGAAAACACGACATTGTTTTGACAGAGTATCGTTTAACATCGTTATATGGACTTATAAGATCCATGGCTCAAGTTGTGAAGCCAGCGAGCTATACTTAGGTGGTATAATAGCTTTTAAGAATGCATGTCTGAGAATATTCTCAAATTGGCCTGCTTAGCCAATCAGATTTAGTCAAAGCTGAGTAGGAATTTAAAAGAGTCCCACTTAAAAAACTCATGCGGTTGGGAAAACCTTATTATGAAGCAAACACATTTCAATGTCTTCGAAAACGCCTTCCGTCGGATTTGCTTTGATCTTTCAAGTGCAATAAGGAAGTTTCAATGGATATTCCAAACTCGAATTCCATTAGAATACAAATATTTTAAACATAATACCAATGTTATAATGCTCAAGACGATCGTTCTGTCAATTAGACTTCATCAGTTGAAAAAATGTATATGTATTTTCTAAAGAGAAAATGGTATCACACAATGTCAAAAATAACTCTAAACGTATAGTTGAAATCCGTCAAAGAGTAACCACTGTAAAATGATGACTATTTTAGCTTTAGAAAACTTTGGGATTTAAATGCTGTTACCAGTGCCAAATATTACTTTAGTATAAGATTATCAGCTGGTACCAAACTACCAGGTTCTAAGTTTATGAATACCATCGGCGACTCAAACGGTCCACCAGCAGTGGCAACGACCTAGTGGTTATAAATATTCTAAACATAATACCAAAGTTATAATGTTCAAGACGATTGTTTCTGTCAATTAGACTTCATACAATAAACAAGATATAACAATGGTTTAAATACAAAGAAAAATTGCGAATTCCAAGTGTGATCAATGGGACCAGGTACCAGAAAGAATCAGCGTTCACTGTGATCATGTAATACCCGTCGCAAATGTCCTGTGTGAACCTTTCGAGTTCGGTGGAAAGGTCAAGTTCGGTGAAAAGTGTCAAGGTCGGTGAAAAGACCATCAGCTAGTGTTAGATCTGATTGGCAAAAGCAAGTCAATGTATATGATCGTGCCCCTCAATACTTTCTAAAATTTTTGAGAGAGGGAGACATTTTATTGTTTAACAAGATCTCCGTATCGAGCGAACTTCCTTAAGGGGCGATTTCAAGCGTTCAACACCGTTTCCCTGCGTGAGTTTGCTTATTGGTGAATTGTTTGCCTATCAGAATTAAACATTAGGAGTGTGTCCTTCTGGCATAACGTAAGAAACGAAAATAAAAAGGCAGGATAAATATTACTGAATACGACATTACCACACAGAAACGAAAATAAAAAGGCAGAAGAAATATTAATGTATACGATATTACCACGTAGAAACGAAAATAAAAAGGCAGGAGAAATATTAATGTATACGATATTACCACGTAGAAACGAAAATAAAAAGGCAGGAGAAATATTACTGTATGCGATATTACCACGCAGAAACGAAAATAAAAAGGCAGGAGAAATATTAATGTATGCGATATTACCACGCAGAAACGAAAATAAAAAGGGCAGGAGAAATATTACTGTATGCGATATTACCACACAGAAACGAAAATAAAAAGGCAGAAGAAATATTACTGTATACGATATCACCACACAGAAACGAAAATAAAAAGGCAGGAGAAATATTACTGTATACGATATCACCACACAGAAACGAAAATAAAAAGGCAGGAGAAATATTACTGTATACGATATTACCACGCAGAAAGGAAAATAAAAAGGCAGGAGAAATATTACTGTATACAATATTACCACGAAGAAACGAAAATAAAAAGAAAGGAGAAACATTGCTGTATACGATATTACCACGCAGAAACGGGAAGTTCGTGATATGGAAATATAACAATTCGTTCAGACGAAATGAGGTTGAACATATTGTTTTACACAACAGCTGTCTTTTGGATGATGGAGCACAATTAACTGCTTTGAATCTTAAAACGTTTTAATCTAATTTCATGTTTGTGTTTTGTTTTTTTTGCTTTCGAGTAATTTACTAGGAAGGTGTAAAATTATGTAATCTTCTTGTTCGTACAGTAGAATATATCTTTCTTTAAAAAAAAGAATGTGGTAAGGTTTCCCTTTTCCCATGAGAATTATTCGTTAATCTAAAACGGAAGATGAATGGTTGATTTATAATTATTACCATCGATAAGATTAATTCTCTGAAAAAAAAATCAGGACAAACCATTGATATGTAAATTTAAAGGTAATGATATTGAAAGCAAAGCTCACTAACTCGTCCATCATCCACTTTGGTTGATGGATAAAAAGGATTGTCTTGTAAAGATGGTTAGAACTGTAGAATTTATAAACATACTTCAACTTGGTCTGGACAATGAAAATTGTAAAAAAAACGGTCATACATTCAGATAAGATTTTAAAAAGCATTAGCTGGTTTTTTTCAAAATAAAATTCTTTCCTTTTTACTTCTATGTACTAAGATTGGAATTCAATTTCTATATATCATATGGAAATTGCTTAAGAAACCCAGTTTGATAATTATTCACATGCAACTGATTGATTCAACCTTACTGTTTGTAAATGCATACCACATTGGACCTGATCTTATTTTCACAAAATATATAGGAATATAGGATTATTTATGCTCGTGTATAACTCATAATTGTTTTTGTATATTAAGTACAAGTAGTAAAAGTAGAAAAATTTAAATAGTTTTCTTTTGATATACACAGGTATTGTCCCATTTAATGGTGTTGTTTTTCAAACGTGTTTACCATAAAATGTCTTATGGCATAGAATTATGTCTCCCTGATCAGGATATACAGGGTGAAAAAGAACAATTTCGTCCTTGAAAGTTCCTTAAACATATAAACTAGATCTATATAAACACACGCAGAAAAATGTTGAATTGCAGGATGTTTAGTTATCGATTGTATTTTAAATAAATTGGGAAGCAATTTCAACGTAGACAAACTTCTTTAACTGAAATTCTGTATATTTTTAGGCACTGACGGATTCATTAAAATTACTTTATATTTTTTCTAAGCTTTATTTACATAACATTGCTTGTGCAAATCCTACAGACACTGACGTGATAAGAGTCTTATTTTTAACGAACATCTCATCTCCTTATACAGCACATGTATTTTTACGCGTATTGATTCATAAAGTTAGAAATTAAAAATGTTATTTGACTTTCCAACCACTGAATGTTGACCATCTATTACCAATAATGTGGTTTCCGGTTAGTTTTAGAATGTGCACTACGTCACCAGCTTTTAGAACAAATGGAGCAGATCCTGTACACGTGGCATAACCATAACCCGCTTCATTGTTGCAGTTGCACAATATTTGTCGAATTCTATTCACCTGTATTTCTGTATCATAAATCCTTCCAGATGTTGTAAGAACAACCCATTGAAAGGCATAAAGTCCTGGCTCCGGAGCAGTGAAGAAACCAGTAGAAGAGTCGTAAGCGTCCCCTTCATTTATGATGACGTCATCATACACCACACCTATCTTCAAATCTGTCTTGAAGTATGGCAGCACTGAATACGATATATTTCTTACCTGGTTAAGATGAAGAAAATATTTAGTATGTAACATTGTCCATTTCTGGTGAAATATTACTGTTCAATAAAATGGACACGTACAATAAACATGCAAATGTGCGCATGTCATCGCGGGAATCAGTTCATATTCCTACGCACTACTACTACTACTACTACTACTACTACTACTACTACTACTACTACTACTATTACTACTACTACTGCTACTACTACTGCTACTACTACTGCTACTACTACTGCTACTACTACTACTACTACTACTACTACTACAACTACAAAATAGCCGCCCTAAATACCGCAGATCATCTTCTAAATAAATAAAGTAATAATTATGAATTCACAAAATAAAATAAACTAATGATAATTTATTCATAAAAAGTGCGGAATGAAAGTTTGTAGAATACTTTTCTGTATTAAATTATTATATGTAATGCGTCTTTCAGTCGTCGCCTTACAGGCCTACGAGCGAAGTATAGTTCATAAAGATCAGTTATGTAAACATAGTCCTGGAGTTATATAACGAATGGAATGCAAAGCCTCGTTTCCACAGAATTAAATATACTTGTTTAATAAATTCTATTTCACGGAGCTTCATGTTAGATACCGTATTTATGAATGCATGACGTACAGAAAAGTGCCAAAAGTCTACAAACACTATTATATTCTACTATATAGTTCATATAAAACCACAGTTTTAAAAAATGTTGTGAAGCTATTTATACTCGCATTTCAATAAATTTTCCATCGCTACCGAGATATTGTTTCCAAGTTTCATTGCATATTTGTAACTTTCTAATTTGTAATTTCAAAGCTTTGACAATTTAAACAGAAAGTAAACATTAGATGTCACAACATTACTGACAAATATAGGGAGTTTTCATCACGGAAATTAAACTTTCTGTTTAAAGTAATAAATCTTTTAATTTCTAATTCAGAAAATTATAATCAGAATATATTATAAAATTGCATTTAATTCTTTGTTTAACAGTGAAAATATTTTTGAAATGCGATTAGAAATGGCTTCAGAATATTGTTTTGAAAAAATGTGGTTTTACATGAAACATATAGTAAAAAAATAATAGTGTATATAGACTTTTGGCACGGCTCTGTAGGTTAAATATTTTTTTGTTAAGTTTTATATATCGCTGATGTTACATCTTTGTTGTGTATCAATTATATGAGCTACACCCCAAATGCAATCTTTATTTTATTATACAGAGCGTCATATTTGTTTGCTTTAACATATTACCATAGATATGTAATTGGATCTGATGTTAAATCGACATGAATTTAAAACGGACATTTTACATCTCAAAGCTGAAAATACAGAACAAATAGCTTACAAACGCCTTGGTTACGACGGACTGGGACGAACCATACATTCATAACATTGACGCATGTGACATTTTTGGAATGTCAACCTGGCTCACCAGGAGGAACCGTACACGCATGACGTTGGCGCATGTGACATTTTTGGAATATCACTCTGGCTTACTGAGAGGAACCATATAAGCATAACGTTGGCGCATATGGCATTTTTTGGAATTTCACACTGGTTTCTTTATCTTTTTTAAATGAGCGAGTGACATTGAAAATTTTCAAATCTCTCTCAACTAATCAGATTACGAGATTTTAACAGAAGGTATAATAAAATAAACTTATAAAACTGAAAAAATCAACTTATATATAAGCAATATGAGCTGTCGTCGTCGGAAATTTTACATGAACATTTCATTAAATATTTTATCTTGTAACGAATTCGAAAGATATTTCTTGGTAGTTAAAATAACACGTGTAAGCTTTTTATTAGAATAAACGTGGCATAAGTAACCAATTAACTTAGTTTGAATCTTCCATTTCAGATACATATTTGGTAGCATTCACGAAGATAACCAAGAACATGTATTAAGAATGCACGTGCGATTTGAATATGTTATTGTTGTTGTATTTTTGTTTAACGTCCCACTCAAGAATATTTCACTCATATATAGACGTAGCCAAATGTCGGTGAATGGCTTCAAAATTTGGTCTATGCTAGGTACTTACTGGCCATTGAGCAATGTGGGTTCTTTAACGTGCCGACACCTGCTGTGAGACGGGACCTCGAATTTTACTGTTTCATTCCGAAGGACATGAAACCAACCTGCCGCTGGCTTGACTCGAACTCACGACCTCACGATCAAGAATCGAGCGCGCTACCGACTAAGCCAGACCGGCTCCGATTTGAATACGTAATCAAACGTATGTGCTTGTAATCATTTCGTATTGTGACGGGTGTGACAGGTCGACAGAGGGTTCTTACTCCTCCATGACACCTGCTCCCACCTCTTGATTTCCAGAGGTCAGTATTTGTCCATTTTTTACCTGATTTGTACCTATATCCTGGACATTCCAACAATTTATACTTTGGTATCCGATTTTTTTATATTATTCACGCGAAAAGGAATTATCATAATGTGAATAAAAATAACAACGACTGTGTTTAGTCAGAGGTCACTTGCATAAATACTATTACGTCAGATAACTACTGTATGCAATACGGTATTTACTTTATGTGTCATTGTGTAAATTTTGAAATTACTGGGTGGGTGCATATACAAAATTTACAAAATGACTTTTAAATTTTGTATTTAAACCCACCCAGTAAATTCAAAATTTACAACATGATATATGGCTGAAAAACTAAGTTTACGGGTTTAAATCACGACAGATGTAAGTAGGCCTAATTTCGTATTCAATGGAAGTATTTATTGTACAATTTCGAAAAAAAAAATTACCGTCTCTGAGAACTCATATTGCTTTAACAAGTATTCACATTTTACCTGACTGAATGCCATCTGGTGACGTAACACATTCGTACTCAACTTCTAGATATTTTGACACACCTGGACACTTGTCTCCAAACATGTAGATATTTGCATCTAATTTACATATTTGGTTTCCATTGCAAGCCAATTTCAGTTTGGAGTCGGACCCAACTGATGAACAGTTGCTATGTTTTGTCTTCCCCGGACAAATGCTTGCATCCGTTCTACCGAAGTTTCCTCTGACAATATTTATGCGACTATTTGCCTCGCATCTGATGTAACCAGTATCCCCATCACATATGGCTACATAATTTGCTGAAAGAAAATGTGTATATGTATAAAGCAATATTTTAAGATGTCAAGAACATCTGTAAGGAGAACTGAGTGATTCGGGTATCGTGTTTTAAACTATGACCTTTCTCACCTCTACTCAGCTCGGGGTCGATCCCTGCTGAAACCTAAGCTGATTTTGAGGAAAATTTTGTCAGTTTTCTTGTGGAAGCCTGGTGGTCTCTTTACGGGTGCACTGTAACAGGATTCTCTCTTACACCACTGTCACCACCATATAACTGAAACACCATTGAAACAAACATCTGCAAGGCCACTTTTCATAAAATACAGATGCCCGACAAAACATCATTCCCAACAGTTTGAATTCATCAGCGAGGCTATTTCTCTGAATAGAGACATTGCATCAATTCAATGACAAGAAAGATCCAAAAGGCATTCCACATGTCAAATTAAAACCTTTAATAGTATAAAAGATAGCCAGGCTGTAGCTGTGGACACGGAGATTATGCATTTAAAATAAAAACTCCCTATACTTCAAAAGTTATCAGCAACATTACGGATGTTGACCGGCTGTTCTTGACAAAGGAAAAGTTTGCATTTAAAGTAATCAGCAAAACTCTTCACTGTGAACAAATACCTCACTGGGTAGGTCAGACACGATATGTTCTTTTTTCTATATTTTAACTGGCATATACTCTGAAGGCGATATGGTCAAATAGCAGAGAGTCTTGACTTACCCTTTACAAGATACTGATTAAGAACAATATAAAGATAATTATCACTCTCTTTTCGTAAGATTTTTTAAGAGTGACAATAGAAGATATGGCATTCGAGAAAATAATGAGCATCCTTTGTATTATGACTAATTTTAAATACAATAAAAGTTTATACTTTATTTTACAACAATTAACAGACAAGTTATGTCAACTTACTAGTAATACGATATATTCCAGCGAACTCGACATTAAAGATACAACAAAATCATCACACACGCTTCATACTTAGACATTTTACTTATTATAGACACAAACGGGAAATTGGAAACTAAGCTCTACCACAAATCAGACGATTTCGGCCCCGTCATTGATATAAGAGAAAGGGGTATGAGATAATGCAGAATACTACACCTAAATGTATTTCAAATCCATCCAAGAGAAGGTCACACATTAAGATATGACTATCGTTGTATAGAGTTAAATAATGGTTAGTATGGAAGAATTGGTTGATACTGAAATACCAGTTACTGGGTTTACGTATACATTGTATATACTCTCGAGGACTCAATTGGTTCACCATCAGTAGTACCAACGAAGTGGTTACAAATATCATTAAAATAATACCAAAGTTACTAGTATTATTTTGCAAAGAATGCGAAGAAAAAGCATTTTGAATGACAATAATTACGATATGCAATATTATGCCTATACATTTAGTATTACGAGTGTTACATTTGAGTTTGAGTTTTTGTTTTACGCCATACTCAACAATCTTTCAGTCATATGATGGCGTCTGATATTTATTGGTGGAGGAGAAACCCTGGTACCCGGGTAAAGACCACCGACTTTCCGCAAGAAAACTTGCAAACTTTCCCACTTAATTCGAAATGGCACTAGCGGGATTCGAACCAGAGGTAAGAGGCCTTGTGATTTAAAGCGCAATGCTCTTACCACTCGGCCATGAGTGTTACACCGAAAGTGAATATATTCATGTGATTGTATTAAAACTAAGTTATAATATACTTGACTTAATTCTAAAAATCGAAGAATATCAGAAATATAAGAAGGAATAAAATGAAATAATAAACGTTACCTTCAATTTTCCAAAAACATAACATGAACAAAATCGTCAATGAATACATCTTTGAATTTCGTGAACCAGATTTACGTTGTTTAACCTCTGCGCAATACGCCAAGAATGAAAACTGCCTGACATGAAGCTCTTTTATATCTAAACAGCAATTAAAGTTGAAAGTATTTTTATCATCCTTAAAATCAAGAGATGTATGTGATTACAAATCACCTGATACAAAAATGGTCTGTACCGGTCTGTAGCTTTAAGAAAAATTCACACGTTGATCGAGTGTTTTTTAGTCAAAACTTTCTATCCGCGTAAAGTTGAGGTTTTGGGGTTTTTATTTTTAAAGTTTTAAATATTTTATTTTAGTGTTTGACCATGATTTTAACATCTACCCCCTAAAACTCCACCTGTCTAGGAAGTTTGAGAATGTCATATGTCTGTTGACTGACAGAGAGAGAGAGAGAGAGAGAGAGAGAGAGAGAGAGAGAGAGAGAGAGAGAGAAATTCCAACGAAGGATGTAGTATAGTATAGTTTTTTACACCAAAAAAAAAAAAACAACAAAAAACAAAAAAACTTTTGTATTTTGCAGAATCAGCAGAATAATAAAAACAATCAGTTTTGACCCTTATGGGAAACAATTTACTAATATCTCAACCATATATATAATGATGATTTTAAGGAGAGATTCAATATCCATAAATGTTTTACTACTTACCTCGAAATACGAAGATCAGAACAATTTTCAAAGACTGGTCAAATACACTTATTGCCAATAATGCCAGTAAAGTTCCTTTTTCTTGCTTATGATATATTTAAAAATGAATACAGCTGAACAATACAAAACAGAAGGTAAAACTACTTTTAGACATTAATTCAGACAAAGAGGAATTCAACTTTGTTATTACCAAAATTTTAGAACATAGAATATGAATATGTACCCTGTAGTGAAGCATAGGTAAAATGAAGAAGTACCATGGATAGTCAAAACCCAAAGCACATTATAGCACGATAAATAAGGTATACAAATGGTCTCAACATGGAGAACAATTGCAAATTCCAAACGGAATGGAAGGAGTCAGCATTCCCTGCCAGCATACTTCACCCGTCACAACAGTTCCATGGAAACCTCTCGAGTTCGGTGAAAAGGTCAAACACGTGAAAATGAAGTTATAACAACTGTCTCAGCACAAAAAACAATTGCAAATCCAAAATGGGATGGGACCAGACGTCCGGAAAGAGTGAGCCGCTCCCTGCCAGCACACCACACGCGCCGCAAATAACCCAGGGAAACCTCTCGAGTTCGATGAAAAGGTCAAGTTCGGTAAAAAACAGATTTAACAACAAAATACGAAGAACAATTGCGAATCCCAAACGGTATGGAACCAGGTGTCAAACTCAATGTCGTACCAAAGATCTAATTTTTGGCAATCGATTCTCCCAATGAGAGTTCAGACCAAATTTAAAATATATATCAAGTTCCTCAAGAGAGAGAGAGAGGGGGGGGGGGTATCAGACAAGGCCAAATACTTTGTCTAAATGTATTGTCTTAGAAAAGGGGCAAATCTAATTGTATTGTCTTAGAAAAGGGGCAAATCTAATTGTATTGTCTTAGAAAAGGGGCAAATCTAATTGTATTGTCATAGAAAAGGGGCAAATCTAATTGTATTGTCATAGAAAGGGGGCAAATCTAATTGTATTGTCTTAGAAAAGGGGCAAATCTAATTGTATTGTCTTAGAAAAGGGGCAAATCTAATTGTATTGTCATAGAAAAGGGGCAAATCTAATTGTATTGTCATAGAAAAGGGGCAAATCTTATTGTATTGTCATAGAAAAGGGGCAAATCTAATTGTATTGTCATAGAAAAGGGGCAAATCTAATTGTATTGTCTTAGAAAAGGGGCAAATCTAATTGTATTGTCTTAGAAAAGGGGCAAATCTAATTGTATTGTCATAGAAAAGGGGCAAATCTAATTGTATTGTCTTAGAAAAGGGGCAAATCTAATTGTATTGTCATAGAAAAGGTGCAAATCTAATTGTATTGTCTTAGAAAAGGGGCAAATCTAATTGTATTGTCATAGAAAAGGGGCAAATCTAATTGCATTGTCATAGAAAAGGGGCAAATCTAATTGCATTGTCATAGAAAAGGGGCAAATCTAATTGTATTGTCTTAGAAAAGGGGCAAATCTAATTGTATTGTCATAGAAAAGGGGCAAATCTAATTGTATTGTCTTAGAAAAGGGGCAAATCTAATTGTATTGTCTTAGAAAAGGGGCAAATCTAATTGTATTGTCTTAGAAAAGGGGCAAATCTAATTGTATTGTCTTAGAAAAGGGGCAAATCTAATTGTATTGTCTTAGAAAAGGGGCAAATCTAATTGTATTGTCTTAGAAAAGGGGCAAATCTAATTGTATTGTCTTAGAAAAGGGGACATTGACTGTGTTTACCAATAATTCATTTCGATTTTTCTTTTTTACTACTTGTACTTGATGTACAATAAATAGCAAGTGAATAATTGCAAAATTGGGGTTCTCAAGCAAATTTTACAAAAGATATAAGAATTCAAGAATTTTATGTCTGTGTATATATCTTTTTTGTTACTATATATCAATCTATGTAGAAAAAAAGGAAATAATGTTTTGAAAAAAGCACAAATAATGCCCCTCTAAGTCCGAAAGAATAAGCAGGTACCAGAAGTTGTGTTAATATTTATCATCAACTGATATAATCTCACAAAACATCATAATGTTGTGGTTTTGGCAGAATGTGAGTTTTGACATATAGATGATGGATTAATTATCACTTCCTTATATTGATTTATTGCAACATTTTCATGCACTTTGAATAATTCAGTGGTCCGATAAAATACGATAGATTTGTTGTTATTCAAATTTCTTGTACGCCATCATTTTGCCTGGCATAATAGTAACTCTACCGAAGAATGACAGATATATTTTAAAGGGAAATTAGCTGTATTTACAAATCCTACTTTTTACTACTTAGACTGATATACAATGACAAAAAGGAGATAATCATAGGCATGCAATTCTTAAATTCCTATATATTTTGTGAAAATTGCTTGATAAACACAGGTTTGGCACTTTTTCGCTTGCAATTGATTAACTCCACCTTACTGATTGTATAAGAATACCAAACATGACATTGTTTTTACAAAATGTATTGGAATATAAGATTTTTTATGCCTGTATATAGCTTTTATTTTTTGTATTGTACATCAATACTAAGTACAAATAGTGAAAGTAGAAAAAAAATCATAGTATGTTGTCCTTTTGGTAGACATAGCTAATGACCCTTTAATAAAGCGAAGTAAATATATACCAATTCAGAATCCATTCCCTGTTTTCAACAAAGTCGTATCATCAATAAATCAATTCTGTGTATATTCATACACAATAATGGTAATTAGAACCAAAATAATGAGTTTCGATTTCAAAGCATAATAAGAACTTTTTGTATAAGCTTTCATCAGATAATACATGTTAGATCAATCCGAGAATTTGAATTTGAATGCAATTGCATTAATTCGGTTTTTAAATTGATTGATTTCACTTTCGCAGTATTCAAATTTGTATTCAAAAATGAAATTCCATCGTCACTTAATATCTCCAAATGCTTTGAGGAACCATTAACTTCCAGGGAGCTCGGGGGGTATAGAACAAACAGAATTTTCTTCATCACATTGTCTCATAGATCAAAGGTAAGTGTACTATAGTAAATAGACATTGGTCTGGACTTTGATACGGTTGCTGATGCTGTTCCGTCTGACAGTAATACAACAAAGCCATCTTTCTGATTCAATCGATGGATAAAAATGGCAGAATAAAATATTTTTTACGTTGTGTCTTTTGTTAAATACAAACCATCACTAGATGCTGCAGTGCTTTTTAAATATTCAGAAATCATGGCACGCGCCAAAACACTTTTAAAGTAATGAAACATTGCATGAGACTTGTAAGTGCGTATGTAAATTACTTTTCTTTCCAAAACCTCCAATATGTCTCGAAAGAAGTTGTTGATAGTACACGATGTTAAAAAGCTTAGTACACCGATTCAAAAATAAACTACATTTAATTTGTTGAAAAAAAAAACATGTAAAGGCGTTATACATTGTTTCGCATTAGGGGGAGTAATCTTAGTGACAACTGTTCTACATAAAATTTATTTTTGTAGGTTTAATTATGACTCATTGCATTTTTGCTTTATTGTGTTTGTAAAGGGGTATATAATGCTGACAATTAATGGCACAGTAGTTCCTTACATCAACATTCCATAAGAACAATAACAACAACAGCACCAACAACAATAATAATAATAATAATAATAATAATAATAATAATAATAATAATAATAATAATATCAATATTATTATTTTCATCAACATCATCTATTGATTACTATCATTTTAATTTCTATTCTTCTTCATCCTCTTATTTTTATTATTATTATTATTATTATTATTATTATTATTTATTTATTTATTTACTTTCATTTTAATTTCAATTCTTTTATCATTATCATCATCGTTGTCGTCATCATCATCATTTTTTAATTTACATTTTATCATTTTATCATCTAATATTTAATCATCATCATCATCATCATCATCATCATCATCATCAATGACATAATTATCATTTTCATTGTGCTTTTGGTGGTGATGTTGGATCATTTGTAATTGCAGTACTTAAATCTGCGAGATATAACACAGCACTATATATAAATCCACATCGACTAGTGTGTTAACATGCGATGATGATTTGAAACAAAAGAGGCGGAGGCTGCCGATTGGCGTCACTGATCAATAAAGCTACATTTGGAAACAGAGAGGATTAGAAAGATTAATGATTACAGTAAACTTTAATGGCGACATGTTCATTCTTTCTTGTCTCGGTGAATATTTATAGGATGTGATATATAAAACACTTGCGTACAACAGCTCTACGAATTTGTATCCCATTCGGATATTAAAAACAAATAATGCTAAATTGATGTACAGACATGGAGACGAAAATACTGGGAACAATTTATCTTTTGCTGTTCACACTGATTTTCGGTGAAGTATTGTCCAAACGGGTGAGTTACTGATTATTGATAACTTTATTGGTATTAATATTTATCAATATTCCATTACTATGATAACTTACATTCATGATAAAATCTCATCAGAACCTTGTATAAGTAATCATGTTATGGACAGTAGGAGAACAGTATCAATAGGTGCTGCACAAAAGGCCGTCAAACATATATAAAAACTCGGCATTTATCAATAATTGTCTGGCCGATAAATAACAAAATTTCCTCATTTGTCAGATTTGTGAAGTTTAGAATAAATATTTTACACAGGAATTATTTCTATTGCAACGTGCAACTGACTTATAATCTGTAGTGCCTCATTTTCTCGCTATGGAATTATTAATGCCCCGCGAATTACAGGAAGGTGGTTCCCCACAACCCCCAACGAATAAAGTTATGATACCATCCCCATTAATTTTCTTTTAATTTAATCTCAGGAAATCATTAACCAAAAAGTTATCATTCTCGAATCTCTTCCGAGTATTCGCGGTTAATTAAGCTTTAACATAAGTATTTTGTGGAAGACAGGTCGCGCTCAATAAACATCAAATTTGTCACAAGCAATTGTTCTGTTTCTGGTGTAATACAATAGTAACCAGACGCCTTGGATAATGATTTACAGGTAATTCTATTTTCCCGTCTTTCCATTATTAGCTTGATTTGATTAGGGGTAAAAGTCCCATGTGAACATCTGACTCGCCAGATACCGAATTTCATTACTATGCAACCATAGCTTACTTTTAAGGGATGACATAGGCTATTCTGAATGCAGATACACATACTTCAGTCGCAAGTAGTCGTTGTAAAAATTGCACGTCTGTTTATAAAAAAAAAACAAAAAACACGAGGATTAGCGGTTAGAGCATTGCACTTAACCCAATCCATGATGTCTGTCGCCGCTTGTCAGCGCAGGTTCGGGTTGCACTGGAACCTACTTTTAAGCATATTTTCTTGGAAAGTTTGGCAGTTTACTAGCGGAAGGTCGTCGGTCTCTTCCTCCGGTACATTGTAACTGGGTTCTCTCCTCCACCATTAAAAACTGTCCACCACCATATAACTGAAATTCAAATTAAAATACATTCAGGCGTTCCATAATGGTAGTTTCCTCTTGACAGATTGCATCAAATTCGTGAATTTGAAATGGCTTCTGTAAAAATGTACAAACTCTACTATGAAACTATAAAAGGTAAACCTAAAACGAAACCCACATTTCCACTATCTATATATCCATGAATAAGCAATGTGAGTAATATATAAAATATCAGATACTAAAGTATAAATCTTCAAGATGCATCTACAAATCTGATGAATACTGGATATCTAGGAAATCAATTGGTGGGACCAGGTGCCATGGAGGAGTAAGCATCTGTCCATCGTCCTTCAGTTCATAAACCATTCGAAAAAAGATTTGGCTGTAGGATTATGCCTTTATTTTCCACACCTGTAACATATGTCTAAATTTCATATGACCGATACGGAGGGGATGAATCAAGACATGTCCAGAATAGCTTAAATCAAAAACAATAGTCGGCTAAACTCATAGCTACATCCTTATATACATTGACATAATGCCGTACCTTGAATGTCGTGTTACAAATGTACATCCTCATTATCTGTCATAATGTTAATTTTGAATTTACCGGGAGGATGTAAATACAAAATTTATAACATTACAATTCACAGAGTTTATTGATTTCAAATCAAAGACTGATAACAAAAAAAAAGTATTGTGAATACGACTTTAAAAAATACTTGGACATATGTAAAAAGTTTTGAATTACTGGATGGGTGCCAATGCAAAATTTATAGCATAACAATTCACACAACCACAGCAGCTTCTGGTATTGTAACTTGGACGCATTAAGAAACACATGGTGTATGAAAATATCTTTTTACTGGTCAAGAAATTTTGAACAAGAAAAAATAATGTCTTTGTCTTATTGTATTTAGATATTCAGTGATCATTTTCATAATTTTTGTTCTGAAAATGGTGTAAACACAACCTTATATTGATACCGGGACAGTAGCTATATCGCATAATAACAAATCATCGTAACCCATACACAGGTTACGCAAAATGTTTTGACAATTACCTGCAGGTTACGATAGCAGTTACGAAGAATTCAAAATGAAAATCTTCCAGAACGAAAAGGCGATTATGTGATTTGTATTTGTCGTAACCCCCACGCAAATTGAACGGTCGCCACTTCCGGGTTGTTTTGTAGTCTGTAATTTATTTATCCTAAATATTCTTAAGAAATTTGCATTTTCAATGACTCCTTCAGGATTTATCTTTAATTTATGATTTTTTTTTCAAATCTTAAATTCACGGAAAATTGAAATTTTGGTAATTCGATTGCAGTCTATTCTCATTTCAGGGAAAACACATTAATCCGACGAGCAAAAAGGTTTAAGTGACGTTAATTCGATGTTTATTACAAAGATAACAAATGGATATGTGCCGGAAATCGTTAACACAAAATATAACCATATTAATAGTCATCTAGGCATTTTATACTCGAAAGTTTTAATGTCATCCACATTGAAGGACATTCGCTGTGGGTTTTTTTATCCCCCCTTTCACTAGTTAGATTGAAATACAATAAAAAGAAAGAGATATACACAGGCATAAACATTAATAAATTCCTATATATTTTGTGAAAATTGCTTTACAAATCCAGATTTGGCACCTTTCCAATTGCCCTTATTTTCACAAAATACATATAAGATATCGGATATATATGTTGTTGTGCATCACCAACAAGTACCAGTATAGAAAATCAATCTCTCTCTCTCTCTCTCTCTCTCTCTCTCTCTCTCTCTCTCTCTCTCTCTCTCTCTCTCTCTCTCTCTCTCTCTCTCTGTCTGTCTGTATGTCTCTCTCTGTCTGTCTGTCTGTCTGTCTCTCTCTCTCTCTCTCTCTCTCTCTCTCTGTCTGTCTGTCTGTCTGTCTCTCTCTCTCTCTCTCTCTCTCTCTCTCTCTCTCTCTCTCTCTCTCTATATATATATATATATATATATATATATGTGTGATTCACAAGACCATTTAAACTCCTTTCAATATATAAATATATTGAATCATTGTGCGGACAATACCGTAACTATTTTTTTGACTGTAGAGTCCAAGCTTGAAATTGCATAAACTGTGATCTGTTCCAATGAAATATGAAACAAGCTCTCGCAAACTCGTCAACCAGTCGACTTGATATTCTGCAAAACAATTTGTTCTTTCTCTTTGATATATGTAACGGTATATGTGCTCCAGCCAGCTATTTAAAACTAGAACCGTACTGATGGTATTTAGTAGGAAAAAAACAGAAAATTATTGATGGTTTTTTTCCTCATGGGAAATAAATGTGGTCTGTGACATTTAGGTTCCGTCGTGAAAAAATACGGATAATTGTATTTTTTGTTCTGAATATTCTTCGAGAAAGAATTATTAAAGAGTAGTCGTAGCAAGTTGTTATATAACAAATTTAGGATAAAATCATCACATCATTTTGTAAAAAAATATTCAATTTCAGCGAAAAATAATAATTATAACGAAACCCTAAAAAATATCAAGAAACAACTGGTTGCTTTGATCACGACCAGTCGTGCAAGCTATTTTCTGTTGTAAATTTTGCTAAATATGTAATAATCAGTACATCACGTATTTTATAAATCATCAGAGAAAACATAAATCGATTGTCTGTCAGCTACACGGATCAAACAGATATTTAATCTCAATAAGAGAAAGATTGTACAGCAAACAAGAATTAATTTGTGCCGTGACTACATGAGTGATGACTCCTGTAGATCACTCGTGGTAAACAAATGAATAAATGAATATGATTTGATCTGAAACATGGTTAAGAAACGAATATTTGTCTATATTATTTTTTTTTATATATATATTTTTATACAATTGGAGTTCTGTCATTTGAATTGACGAGCTAATAACATTTATTACTAACCCACAGGGCATGTAAAACGTTCATAGTCATTTTTTAACATTATAAGTATCAAGCATCAGTGTAGAATCACTCCAACAAATAGTTCAGTCTTGTTTGCAATTGTCGTCTGCGTGTTTGATGCCCTAATATTCCCACTGCTATTTCAACAACGTAATCGCTCTGCAGTTTATAAATATATAATGACCGAGAAAAGTCCAAACCCGTGTTGCGTTTGATGCCAAAGAAACATTTGGCCTTTAGTACAAAGTTAAAGCCCGTAGTAAACTGTTTGAATTATTCATGATTTTAAATGGCAAATATGCGCATTTGGCTCAGCGTTACTCAAATATACTTACTGGAACCAAGCCTAAAGTGCACGATAAATAAACAAGAGCCAATCACACTTTACTGTTTGAACGTAAACACTTCAATTACCAGTTAATTTCCCAGTGTACTGGAATTTCCGCGACTGATTGGTTAGAACACCGTGCTTTGAACCATGAAGTCTCTTGGTTCTGGTCAGCACAGGGCCCTGCCCCGCTGGAACATATGCTGATTTTTGTGAGAAACTAAACTTTGCAAGTTTACTTGTGGATGACCAGTGGTGTTTTCCCGGGTAACCGGGTTCTCTCATCCAACATTAAAAGCTGACAGCCACCATATAACTGAAAAATTGTTGAGTGTGGCGTAAAATATTATTCAAAATTAAATCAATCTCAGTGCACAAATTTACCATAGAATCAAGCAATATGCTTACAAACGCAATGGTTGCAGCATTTCTATCGTCAACTTTCTGTGTATTTTTGTTTTTTAACATCCTTTAAAATATGCTTATGATACCACTGTCTCCAAAATGATCCTGTATGCCGGAGCTTGCTCAACGTTTCATTAACATCAGTAAATCACCTAATGATCTAGTGATAAGTTCTTGTTGCAAGGATACTAGAAGAAGAAGAAGAAGTTATATGACTGATATAAGCATTTTACCCTGTTTTACTAATTGATATGTTAACCCCGATATCAATTGAGAGCCGTAGTGGCTCCGCGGTAGTGTGCTCGATTCGTAAACCGGAAGGTCGCGGGTTCGAGCCTCGGCGGAGGCGGCTGCCTTTACCTGTCCTTCGGATGAGACAGTAAAAACCGAGGTCCCGTGTCACAATAGATGTCAGCACATTAAATAATCCTTACTGCTCAATGGCCGTAATTGCTGAGTATAGGCCAAAATTTGAAGCCCTTCACCGGCATTTGGTGACCATCTCCATATGAGTGAAATACTTTTGAGTGGGACGTTAAACAACAATACAGCAACAACCGATATCAGTTGTGGAATCATTTATACTGTCTGAAGTATAATGAAGATGTACCAATGGATATTTTAAACTCCAAGTCCATTAAAATATGACATTTAGATATCAAAACGGTCTTAACACGAAACAAAAGGTTAATTTTGATTATTTCTAATTCGCTTTAATTTTGACTCATTTGCGATTACTCTGTTTCACTAAGTGAAATGTTATTTTCGTTGGCGGTTTTTGAGACGTCTGTACCAACTGTGACGAGGATTCGTTCCTCGTGTATTTTATTTGTATTTGACTATGTGACCGGTCGACAGGGGATGCTTACTCATCCATGGCACCGGATCTCACTTCTTGGTTTCCAGAGGTCCGTGATTGTCCATTTTCACCAGATTTGTATCTATATCCTGAACATCTTAAAGATTTATATTTTGGTATCTGAGATTTTTTATCGTGCAATTAACATTTTCGTTTTTATGATTTTGATATCGATATTGTCCCTTGTTCTCCTTTTCACTGTGTTGGTATATACACACAACGACGAATGAACAACTCCGGAAATCTGGAAAATTGTTATTCAAATGACCAGATCATAACATTATACACTGTGATAAGACTTTAAATTTAAAATAAATAAATCGACTTTGATATTACAAATTCTGCAAAATATGACGGAATATTTGCACATGATTCACACAAAATGTATTCCATGTAATAAATAAAAAAAATATCCTTTAGTGGTAAATCAAAGTGGAAATATCCAAGCAGTGTGTTTATGGAAATGGATTGAAAATTGAAAATTAATCATTGAATGTTACAAAGTCAAATAGAAATGAATTGGAATATTGATTTATGTGAAATACAGAAGTAAAAAATATTATCAAACAGAATTGAAATTGGGATAAAGATAAACTACTCATTTAAACATGCTGCAATCTAGTTTATGGATGATTTAGAGCATAATGTATAATATGTTTAAAAAACAATACAGTAAACAAACATCTATCATGTTTGTATTGTAGATTAAAATATTCAGCCTTCCATCGTTTATTTCGATATATCGCTGTTGTCGACATTATTATCATTTAATAATCAGCAACAGCATCAGCATCAGCATCATCATCATCATCATCATCATCATCATCATCATCATCAGGATCATCATCATCATCATCTTCTTCCTCCTCCTCCTCCTCGTCCTCATCATCATCATTTATATTACCCATATATTTCATATCATATTATGTATTGTCTATATAGTATTTCCCCTGTTTCTTTTTCAGTACAAATACTGCTCTGAAGGATGCTGTACATATGAGTTTTGTGCTTATCATACGATCTGCTACCCTATCATTCACTGTGATCCTGAGTGCCCGGATGGAAGTTGTAAAAATGGCCTGTGTATGCCTACAAAGCCCTGTCAAAACAACCATGAATGTGGAATGGCGAGGGCGTGTACAACAAACTACAACCTTGGATACAACACTTGCCAATACAACCTCGATATCGGAAAGACTCTTTGTGTTGACCGTTATGGACATTACAAAGTACACAAAGATACGTGAATTGATGATAAAATATTGAGTTACCAATCATTCAGGTGTCATTTATTATAAATATATACAAGTCAAGGGTTGTGTCTATGTAAATTTTGAAGTGTTTTGTGTTCCTTTCTTTACTCATCTTACGTCTTTATACGAGTTTTATATGAAACGTTCCAGTAAAATATTTATTTTCGAATTCCTTAATACAAAAACACAGTCATTATACTGTTAAAATACAGTGGAATCTTGCTCATTACATCACCTGACTAACTCAAATTGATCTGATTATTAGCAAGGTGGTCTCTTAAGCGAGGGTCTAGACTTTATGATATCTATTAAGAAAAAAGTTTAAAAGACTTTATGGTATAGATATTCATGGTTTTAAACGCAAGGTGGTCTTCTAAGCGAGGTGGTTTTTAGCCCCAGGTTCCACTGTATATCTTATTTTCTATGTTAAACAGAGAACAATTTATAACCATTTCTACGTACAAACATTTATGTATTCTATTAACAAATGTCTAATAAAGAGTGTTTGTTGTCGGTAATTTTAAAATGTTTAATCTAATTAACACTAGCCATTTTCGAATCAGTAGATCTACTTTATTAGATTTATCAACATACAGCACTGAACGATAACAATGCTAGTGATTGTTTCTATCAACGTTATTAGTTAGTAGTCTCCAAATCGAATTAGTCTAACTTTGTTTTCAAATTAATCGGAAACTACATACAAATGGAAAATATCATATCTTATACCAATTTTATCTAGATATAGCGATTGATATACCAAGACACGGATGTGTAGACTATATTAATTTGTTAACCACCCACAGGAACAATCTGAAACAAAGACAAGAAATATATCTATGATTAATGAAATGAAATAAATGTGTAAAAAAGAAATACCTATGATCGTTAAATGAACATTGATGAAGTAGAGCTTTAAACACTCTTGCAACAGATGAAATTTACAATAGATTTTATGTCCAAATAATCAAATAATGATGACAGAAAAATACTAAAGTGAATCAGTATGCCAAACCCGATCAATAGTCTACAGCTGAACAACGTTTGGAATGGCTTCCAGAAATGACAATCATTTTATGTGATTAATGTTACACGAAAAATAATATTATCAAAATACGAAGTAGAAATAATTTAGTGTTTGCTTGCCAATTATCATGAATTTTATAGAAAATACAGTGTCAATATGAATAAACTAAAAAGCAAAAATTTCCCTTTGTTTTCGATGTCAAATGTTTATTCAATTATTTGAAAATCAATTCTGTTGCAGAGGCTGAAATTCACGTATGCAAACAAATAATTAAGGTCTATTTTTCAAACTGTTTAAATGTCAATTTTGAATGACAGCATGTTCAATTGCTATACGAAATATATCGACTTCTGAAGTACGTTTAACCAAGATTTATTTGCTATCAATGTATCTAAGGTTTGTTCTATTTGCCATCGCACCTACGTCAAATACGTTGAAAGTATGTATGTACATTTGAATTCCAGAATAAAAAAACATATTCCTGACGTCACAATTTATTTTCCCTTTTTAATGTATAATATTCGAATCGTGCACATGTATGTACTGAAATCACTAGCCAGTCGTCCTTGTGAGGCGGGGAGAGTAACGTCTAGTATGTGTTCGTATCCTTCTTTAGTCGTCCGTATTTCAAACGGCATTCCAGTGCCACAACACTTGTACAAAGTACAAGGTATCAATCAAACTCTATCCCATTTACCTAAGCATATAGCTAGTTGTGCGGTAAGGAGATGGCAACTCACCTCTGGAAATCTGGCACGGTCAGGGATGGATGTAGATGAAAAGATAGTGTAGAGCTAACAAAAAACAAAGTCATGATACAGTCAAGCTTAAGTGTACACCAGAATGATTTACTGCTGTCTGTTACTTTACATGGGTATTCACTTGAAGTTGCGGGTTAATGAGGGTCTGAAATGACTAACTGTGCCTTTGATATTTATCTACCATAAAGCCTGGAGGACCCATTCAAAATTAAATTACTACGTACCTGGACAGTTTCGCACTAGTTTAATTTTTTCGCCATTTTCGCCTTTAGATGAGAGGGGGAATTTTTATTGAAAGCGAAATTTTCCAGCAAAATAACTGAAACAAGGACAAGAAACTTGTTATTCAGGGAGAAATCAAGATGGCGTGAATTTATTTTCTGTGATAAAAGGGTATACAGTATATCAATACATTAAATAAAGATATATCTATGAGACGTCAAATTGATACTAGGGAGAAATTTTCGTTTGTTGTAGATTTATAAATTAATCTATTAACAATACCATGGCTTTGTCACCATTATGTATTACTTTAAAAAATTACTAAAATACACTGTTTTTCTTTTGCACGTGATCAATCGAACAGAAAATATAAACAAACATATAGGGTCAAGTATATAACACAGCCTTTAATTGAACAGGTATGCATGAATATTTATTTTCAACATTGTGAAAAATGTTATTTCACAGGTTACAAGTATGTTTCCAAAGATACGGTTTTTATTAACCTAATTATGTTTTTCTCTTGAAAACACACCAGAATAATACTTACATGTGCATTAAAATGTATTTTTTCTCTTAAATATGTCTTGTGTCTTTCTGTCTGATAGAGGGGGACACTGAACACAAAAAAAACTTGGAATGGCTAAATTGATATGTATTATCTCAAAATGTCTTACACACGAAGCAGGGCACACTTTGAAGCTGATAATGTTGGTCCAATATTTGGCATTAACATAGTAAAGAAATCCTTGTATACAGCAAATGATCCAGGAAAGAATGCTTTTGTCTACCTCCAATTAGATTTAGAGAGAGAGAGAGAGAGAGGATGTTGACTAATTTATCGTACAGTATATTTCCTCTTTTTCCTCAAACTGTCTGTCTGTTTATATATAAACTGGAACATTGTATGACACGACTTCTTGACTACGGTACAAATATGACTTAATATACACTTTTACATTAAATTTTAATGTGCTTTGTATTTTTCTAATAATTGTATGACAAGATTTCTCATTACCAGTAATTTTAAAGCATTGCGTATTGTTGTTTCTGAAAGGCACATCTAGTGCGGATAAGGTAAATAATATGAGTCATCGTGTTCTAAAAAGCGTAATGATAATAACTAAATTGCGCCGATTGGTTTAATTAAGTTTTATTTAACTATTTGCACAGCTGGAACACATTTATGTAATTGTTGTATTCATCATTAATTCTGGATCACGTGTCCCCTGAGAATACTCAACGATAAACGTCAATACAATAAGGGGTTTTGTTAGCTTTGATGCCTTTTATTGTGTTAAGAGAGTATTGTGTTGCTATGTCTACTGTGTTGTGAGTCCAATATTTATCAAAGTTTTAACCGCTTGTGATGGTTGGTCGAGTGGTAGATCCTTCGACTCTCAAGCTTTAGGTCTCGGGTTTGATTCCTGGTTACCAGGTCATACCAAAGACTTTAAAAATGGTAGTGACTGATCGTTCGCCAAGCGGTCGGCATACAAAGTGAAGGTAACAGTTTTTTTTTTGGGATGACACTTAAAACTGAGGTCCCGTGTCACGAAGGGCGTTGCAATTAAAAGAACCATCATTGCATAATATTTATAACCACTAAGTCGTTGCCACTGCTGGTGGACCGTTTGAGGGTATACATAAACCTAGTACCCGGTATTTCGGTACCAGCTGTTCATCTTGTACTTATAGTAATCTTTGTCACTGTTAACACTATTTAAATTCGAAAATTGTCTAATGCTTAGATAATCAGGTTTATTTACAAAGGTTACTCTTAGCCGGATTTCGGCTATACATTTAGAGATATTATATGGCCTTGTATGATACCAAATAGAAAATACACATACTCTTCAAATTGGAGCTCAACTGATGAAGTCTAATTGACAGAAACGATATCGTCTTGAGCATTATAACTTTGGTATTATGTTTATAATACCCGTAGCATAGACCAAATGCTGTGGCATTTCACCTTAAGCTGGTGACCTCGCCATATAAATGAACAAGAGGCTCTCAAGAGCCTGTATCGCTCACCTGGTTATTTGCTTGAGAAGATCAGACGAACCGAGCAATTTTTGTAAAGGACCTTCCATACATAAATCCTGTAAAGTTTGGTTGAATTTGCTTCAGTGGTTTCAGAGGAGAAAATGAAAATGTGATTTTCCCATAGGGTCCAATGATAAACTAAGCCCAGCCCTGGCGGCCATGGTTTTGACAGATCGGAACGAAATGAGCAATCTTTGTAAAGGACCTTCAATACATCATTCTTCTAAAGTTTGGTTATATTTGCTTCAGCGTTTTCAGAGGAGAAGATGAAAATGTAATTTTCCCACAGGATCCAATGTTCTTCTTCCAAGTCAGGAACCGGATTCATGAATGAATGAATAAGGTTCTGCGAAAACTTTGCAGTGTGTGCAGCACAGCAGTCTTCTTTTGGCTATATAATGTTAAACTAAGCCCCGTTCTAGTGGTCATGATTTTTGACGGATCAGAACAAAATGAGCAGTCTTTGTAAAGGACCTTGCATACATCATTCCTGTAAAGTTTGGTTAAATTTGTGTCAGTGGTTTCAGAGGAGAAGATGATTTTCCTATAGGATCCAATGTTAAACTAAGCCTCGCCATAGCGGTCATGTTTGTTGACGCAAAGTGATTCCAAAAGCCAGGTGAGCTAAAAATGGCGGTCAAGGAACAATTTTCAAAAAACGGTTTTGAAGTCGCAACATCAATATCTATTTGGAAACCAAATTTCATTGAAATCAAACAATGTTGAATTTTCCCGCCTTTTTTGTCGGCCATTTTGAAAATGGCGGTCAACAAACAATTTTCAACACCGGTTTTGAAGTCGCCACATCATGGCAAACATTTTATCAATTTAGTTTTGGAGTTAGAAGACAAAAAACATAAAAATTGAAAAAATTCTGTGAAAAAAGGGCAATAACTCCTACACAGGTTTTTGGATTGTCTTCAAATTTTCAGGGTGGGTAGATCTTGATATGCTGAACATTTTTGCAATTTACACTTGACCTCTATCTGCTACATTTTTTGAAATAAAAAATTAAAAATGCCAAAATTTTGAAAATTTTACAAAAAAGGGCTATAACTCCGAGATGAAATTTCCGATTTTCTTCAAAATTGCATGGCAGGTAGATCTCATCAAGCTGATCACTTTTACCCTGTCAGATTTTTTATATCTGTAATGGTTTTTGAGTTATTGGCCAAAAACTGCAATTTACCCCTATGTTCTATTTTTAGCAACAGCGGCCATGTTGTTTGACCTGCGACATAGAAAATAACAAATTTGAAACTAAATACCCTAGTGACGACTCAGTTCAAGTTTGGTTCAATTTGGCCCAGTGGTTTCTGAGGAGAAGATTTTTGAAAGTGAGTTAACGACGGACGGACGGACGACGGACGGACGGACGACGGACGCAAAGTGATTGCAAAAGCTCACCCTGACATAGTCAGGTGAGCTAAAAATTCTTGGTGGGATATAAGACATTCATAAAAAAATAGTTAAATAAAACTTAATTAAACCAATTAGACAATTTAGTAATTATCATTACGCTTTTTAGAACATGATGACTAATATTAGTTACCTTATCCGCACTAGATGTGCCTTTCAGAAACAACAATACGCAATGCTTTAAAATTACTGGTAATGAGAAATCTTGTCATACAATTATTAGAAAAATACAAAGCACATTAAAGTTTAATGTCAAAGTGTATATTAAGTCATATTTGTACCATAGTCAAGAAGTCATGCAAAATTTAAATTATTGTTATCGTTATTATTAATTTTTATCATTGATGATGATGATGATAAACATAATCATCATCATCATCATTTTTATTATTCTTATTTTACCATCATTTATCTGGGTCCGAAGTCACCAAATTTATTCCGTTCTCGAGCTCAATTACTAACTTTTCATGATTTTAAGGTAAAACATGCAAAATGTATTCTGTAACTGGACATATTTGTATATCGACGGCATACAATTACATATAACGATCAAAATTATTGCTTATTGGAAGAAAACTTGAGAAATATAAAAAACTTGTTTGAGTACCGTACTCAACGAATTTATTCATTTTTACAGAAAGCGTGACGCAACAAAATAATGAAATAAAACTTGGGCTCGAGTATTGAGTAAATTTCGTGACTTCGGGGCCAGTATAGGTATGCCACGATAGAGTGGAACATCAGGGTTCTGTCCAAAACAAAAACAATACTATTTTTCCAAAAGTATGGATGTTCAGATAAAACAGTTTATCTAATCTTGTTAAAAAAATAGACGTAATCATCACATCAACCAATGACGACGAATAGCCATAACACGTGATTATACTACGTGATCATCCATTTTGATATTACATCATATTTCAATTTAATACATTAGTTCATCGGATAATTTAGAATAGGCAATCAAACATCAACTGTCTATATCATGTGCTTTTTATTAAATAGATTTAATAACGGACCATTACAACAACAGATTATATTGGGTAACCGTACTCCCTAAGTATGTAACTTAGCCTCTCTCCTTAAATGTATTGGTTCAGTAATTAACGATGGGTAACCATGGCAACAACAGGCTTTATAAATATCATAAACACAATACCAAAGTTACACTTTTCCAAATATGAAAACACCAAAATAAATGCCCAAGGTGATTGTTTATGTCTGTAAGACTCCATCAATTGAGCTCAAATTCAAAATAGACGTAGAATTTCGAAACAGGAAGTTGTATCATACAAGGTAAAAAAGTAACCTAAATTTATTTTCAAATCCCTCTAAGAGTAATCACTGTAAAAGGTGACTTTTTTATCTGTTAGACTTTTTAAAATCTTAAAGATATTTGTTTCGCAGTTCATGATGGGTAACCATGACATCAAGAGGCTATATTATTGAGCCCTACAACTTAGATACATTGGTTTAGCAATTCCCGATGAAAACGCCATAGGCAGGAGAAGATGGAATATTACATGAATACTTAGAAACGGGAAGTTCGTGATATATAAATTGAAATCGTCGCGTTTGTCGTATTAGGGAGGTGTGAAGTTGACCGTCCTTTCCAATCGACAGGAGTAAATCTAGGTAAGAAGCAGATGTGTTGTTCTCTGTCGTCTTATGTATCTCTAGCCGAACAGGATACATCTGGCAGAGGTCATTCTGAAATTTTGAATTATTTCTAGACAGGACGTCGTTGATATACCTATAAGTAAAACTGAACCGAGATGCTAACTGTTAAACATCAAACAGAACGATGACGAACGTACCATGACTGACAATTGCTATACAGATTATTCAGATCAGAACCTTTTTCAGGGGCCCGTTTTACCCATAAGGTCGTAAGTCCTAAATCCTAACTTTTAGTCCTAACTACCATGGCAACGCATCGCTGATTGGTCAGTCCCATGACAATCACGACTAAAACCTTATGATGTAGGACTTAGGACCTTTCGTAAAACGGGAAGAAGATTTTTTTGTTTACAATATCCTCGATGTGTGTAATAGATTTATTTCTGAACATAGAGAAAGCGTCAAACTTGCAATGATATATAGGGTTAGGATGTGTAGACAAGAGATAAGTGGGAATTTTAAGTACGTGTACTCCCGAACCATGGTGCATCTTGTATTCAATGATATAATGTCATTTCAAGAATATGTTATGTCATTTTTGTCTCCGTTTGAATGCGTGCATCTGTTTTTGGTACTACCAGATATTTATCACCAAATTGTTCATTTGAAAAATCTCAAATGTATAATATTCCGTCTAGCTCTACATACATCATAAATCTTGTTGTTTGGCATCATAGACACGGAATCAAAACGTATTTGATATCATACGTAATTTGACTTCTTAATAAGATATATGTAAGATATATGTATTTCATATTATCATATCCTCCGTCGCTATGGGATATAAAACATTATTTATTATTTCTTAAATATGTATATATAAACCATATGTGTGTAATCTACACTGCGTTTTCAAAATAAGTCTTTAAATAAGGTATTATATGAAATAATGTAATATCAATTTTATAGATTTGAGGAAAAAGTCCAGTGTGTGTGTGTGTGTGTGCGCGCTGTATACCTGGAAATTTGCCCTTTTATGACAGAAATCATATTCACCTAGTCTTATATTGGCCTTCAATCACCATATAATCTCATTGATGACATATATGAACATGATTTAATTATTTAGCTTGACATTTCTTTATATTTGTATGTATGTATGTATGTATGTATGTCTGTATGTATGTATGTATGTATGTATGTATGCTTAAAAAATACGAAGAAATATCAATGATTAATCGAAACTCCAACTCCATTAGAATACGACAAATGGTCTCAGCATGAAGAACATTTGGGAATCACAAACGAGATGGGACCAGGTGTCCGGAAGACGTCAGCATCCTATGCTAGCATACAACTTATAAGAGTTACTGTTTTTCTAATCACTAACGGAGAGCAATCACTTGAGATAGTTTTGTCGTCATTCATAAACGGACATCAGCTCAATATCAGAACAACATGATCTGACCGCAGTGTGTTGAAATATCGCTTATACTCAATGTACACTTTAATCTTATACAATATGGCGTTCTGTAGGCTGAGATTACAGTAAACACACCCATCTGTTGATCGTTGATCTGGGGGGGAAAATTCGAATCCTGCGTCAGTTAAATTCGAGCGCAAGTAATGAAGTCTTATTTGCAGAAACGATCGTTTTGAGAATTTGTCTTGGCTTTTTTTTAATTATAACTTTGGTATTGTTAATAATATTTTGACCTTGTAAATGAATTTGTGAATGTAAAGACCTATGCACCCTTTACATTAATCATTACTTACACATTGATTATATGTGGCATTTAATCTATTTCTTCCTGCTGTGATTTCCATTGCACAATCTCTAATGTCAACAATAATGTAATATCCGGAAAATAGAACAACGTTATATCATGTTTTCTATCCCGCTATAGCAATCGTGAATTTGTCTTGTACTTCACTTTGCGATATGAATTATGAGAAATACACTTCTCGCCTTTGCTAGTTTTTAACGGGAACGTAATAGGTTGATCAAAGAATAAGCATATATAACTGACTCAAATTATGTTATTTAATACCTTTGGGTGTAAGGGACGCCATTACACTGACATTAGCATTATCACGTTCCTTTGAATATATATTAATTATTTCCCCAATACTGAAACTAGATGTAAAAATTGATTAGAATAAGCAAATGTTTTTCAGTCAGTTGACATTCAGCAATATTTAGTCAGAATTTCCAAGTACATGTCTATACACAAACTTCAGGTTATCAGCTCTTCAGTGTGAATGTCCCCGGTTCGATATCTGATCGAGTCAGATTTTTTGAGATGAGTTTTTATCTCCAGTCTTCATAGCTCTATATCTAGATGGAGTGTGAATGGTCTAGGGTGTACAGTTTGATACCTTCGTTAGATTGTACAAGAGCAGTGGCACTTTAAAAGCTAACCGAAATAATGGACCACTTCAGAAGGGCACAAAGACACACTAAACATCTCTCCATGTCTCAGAAGGACGAGTGGCAAAGGCTTTCTGTCTCAGAAGGACGGGTGGCAAGGTATCTCTGTCTCACAAGGACTAGTGGCAAGGGCTTTCTGTCTCACAAGGACCAGTGGCAAGGGCTTTCTGTCTCACAAGGACGAGTGGCAAGGGCTTTCTGTCTCAGAGGGACGAGTGGCCATGGCTTTTTGTCTCAGAAGGACGAGTGGCAAGGGCTTTACGTAGTCACGTCGCTTGTTCAATCAAGCCAAAGCAAACAAACAAGATTGTCAAGTGTTATTATTTTTTAAGTGTGTATTACGTCACAAACAACATTTTTCCAGGTATAGGGTGGCGGCCAGTGTTTAAAAAATGAATGTTATAATTTATCCGGGAAAAGACCAATGGCCGTCAAAAGTAAGCTTGCAAACTTTTCCACAAATTTGCTGATATTGCAGAGGAGCTTGATATTCGTGCCGACTAGAAGTAATAGAAAACGTTATGCTCTTAACACTTGTTCAGAGAGTCACCATTCTTAAAATGTTTTGAATAGTCGTTTACGACACACTTAACAATTTTTCAGTTATATGGTGGCGGTCGGTTTTTTCCGGGAAGAGACCACTGGCCTTCCGCAAGTAAACTGGCAAAATTTCTCACAAAAATCAGCTTAGGTTCCAGCAGGACTCGAATCTGTGCTGACCGGAAGTGGGAGACTTCGTGATTCAAAACCACGATGCTGTAACCACTCGGTCACAGAGGCCACAAGTCGATTAGATGCTGTATAAATGTTATTATACATAAAAACAACAACAAAAAAGAAATAAGAATAATGAAGAATAAGACAACGCATTTTAAATGTCCCGTAGGTTACCAAGATTTAAAATTTATATCTCTAAGCCAACTTTTTGTTCCGATCTGATTTTCTTTGTGGTCACAAGGATATAAAAGCATTCAAATACTCTTTAACCCCACGCAACCATACATGTTTTGCAACAACGTACATAATAGTCAAATAAAATTAAGGAGAATGCATTATTTTCTTTGCTTCACATTTACTCTGCATTTTACCAATTGTTTAACTCACCAATCCCTGAAAAACAATTACCTCTCATGTACCTGTAAATCAGTGACTTAGGCAAGTCCAAATGTGCCTTTAGGTGTGAATGAGTTAAAATTACACCTATATTGACAACCTACAACCACATGGAATATTACACAGGCATAGCATATAATGTCATATACTACATAGAAACCCAATTTCATCACATCTAATGATTTCGGATTTGCTATCGTCAACCTTCCATTTTTAACTTGTAAAATATCTTTCTAACCCGCATACAATATGATGGATAAACAAAAATCGCTGAAACGTTTGAAAACCTCAAGCTTTCATATATTGTTTCTTTTTGTTATAAAAGTGATAAAATACATACCATATATCTTAACTGATACGTTTTGGTGAATTAAACAATATCTTTTTAGAAAATGTGCTTTGTTACTGTTTGTTGACCACTTGTTAGACTGAGATTTATGATATATATATATATATTGTCTTGTAATGCTTAATTGGTTCCATGCTCTTTGGGGAATTATGTAGACCTGCCATTTCAGAAACAACACTGTTTAGAATCATTTTATGCCATATTAGCACTCAGTCTGTTTGGTCAAATCGGCGTAACGGATGTTTGACTTTAAATACCCATCGTTTTTTTTTTTCACTTGCATAAAGTTTTATATAACATGACTAACATGACATATCTTGGTCATTGTTCAACTACGTGGATAAATTTGGAGTCAAATGAACGTTTGTGTAATGTCATCTTAGTTGATAATCATAACTGTCAATTATCTATAGATATTTACATATTCATGAATATTAATGAGAAACCGGAAATTAATCTAATAATGGCAGTCAATAAGCTTGGTACCCCAAAGGAAATTTTATAAAGTATATTCTAATGAAAGCTTACGAGAAATGAGTAATTAATGTTATCATTTTGGAGTAGTGCATGATTTTGTGATGGAAATGCATACTACTATATACAGCAAAAACATGTTAGATTCTGGAATCATCATTTTGAAGCTAGTGCCTTGATATTTGCAATGTTCAGCTATTTTTTTTTTATTATTTTCATCTTAAAACACATCAACATCCAATTGCTTGCATGGCTCATTTTGTAAGCTTTTTGAAAAACATATCCTTAAAAATTCTGCCTGAGGGGAACAGGGGATATTGGCGGCTCAAAGACTAAATATTAAAATATTAAAATGTATGTCAGTCACAAAGGATTTTCTAAGGGTGAATTTATCATCTATAAACTGGTTCTAGATTATAGTTGGATAAACCTTTCATTTATTGCACCAAACTGGTTTGAAACGAGTTTAATTTTTCCCATTTATCACGAACAGTTTCAAACTAGTTCGGAAAACTGACCAAACTACCTCTGGATGTATAGGTCTACAAAGGTAAAATGGCACATCCTAGTTTAGTCAGAAACCAAAACAATACGGTTTACGTTCCAAAAATAGGTTGTACATGTAAACATATTGCCTTGCACGGACTCCATGCATTACTCTCAAATACTTTTGTGATGACAAGTAGCTTGTCACCCCTGTTATGATGTGATTTAGACTCGCTGTGTTTGTATACATGTGCCAATTTTCCTTGGTAGACCTGTATTTACAGTGGTTTACATGTAGTTCCAAGCATGCAAAGATGGCGGTTTAGTCACAGAAGTAATGGGACAGTTGAATGACTTGCTGTGACACTCTTGTTTTATTAATAAAGTTTTGAAACTATGATTTCAAAAATCATAAGATAATTCTCCAAATACTGTAAAAGTCAACAACATACACACTAAATCCAATTTAAACAATGTTTAATCGTCGGTAATTTTGTAAATGCAAATTTGGCATTTACTGCGAAACTCAAAATTAATGAAACCAGTTTTAAACCATGTTGAAACCAGAAATTGGTTTTTCCTACGGTGAACTCATATGCATAAGTACAGAGGAATCTCCCCTAAAGACCACCTCACATTGATATTTAGCATACATTTCCAGTCCCTTGATAAATATTTGATAAATACATAATCACACTTAAGAAATTAACTCATAGCCTGAGTTCCTGACCCAATCTTACTTCGTCGATAGGTAGTGTTAGCATCAGTGAGCCAGGATCCCAGGCTAACTTACTCACTAATCAGACCACTTTGAATCACTCAGTTAGGTGGTCTTAATAGGGAGTTGCCACTGCAGTACAAAATAAAACCAAGAAATCTCTGGAAACAATGGTGAACCTTTATTCTGAAGGCTTGTATCATTCATGATGCATATTTCCTTTTAACAATGTACATTGTGTTAACAAATAAATATATAACAAATGCATTTTCCAATATGAAAAATGATCAACCGTCACATGAGTCGAACTATTATGATTTGTGTTATCTGAAAATATGTACAAAAACACTAGAAATATGACTTAAGAAAAAAGTATTATAAATTCAAAAACCCTCTCATTCCCAGGGAATTGTAATCATTATTTCATGAACTTTGAGGACAAATTAAGATTGCATTATTTACAATACATTTATTTGTTTACTGTAAAAGTAGAAATTTACGTGTGGGCGGTAATTTACAGTAAATACGCCAAGAAGAAGATTTCGTGTAAATTACCCCCCCCCCCCCCACGTACATTTGAGCTAAGAGAATTACCATTGAATGCAGTACAACTCACAGTAGGTTTTTACATCACTTACAAAATCCCTCCGGGTATGGTTTACACCAGAAAATCATATAACAAACAACACATGTAAATGTGCACGCTTACAGTATCTTACTTGATGCTGTACGAGACCAATGCTGTAAAAAACAAATGGATATCGAACAGAACGTTTGAAAACATGTTAAATGTATTTTGGCTCTTTAAATGTTTTCTTTTTGACCACATGATTCTGCCCTTCAACGAACAATAACTATGACAAGATAAACTGTATCATGAGCTGATGTAACAGTATAAATTACATGGTCTTGTGTCCTTTATCGTGTTTAACTCATCAACCCCCGAAAAACAATGGACTCTTCTCTAATTCAATGACTTTGACCAGTCCAAATGTGTCTTTAGGGTGAATGGGTTAAAAATTAGTTTACCCTAAAACATGGAATCTGTAATGAACACATTGAAATGCTGCTAATCACGTTGTAAAATGTATTTGATATACAGATTTAAAGAAAAAAAATTAATGCTGTCAAACAAACATATATTGAAGGGATGTTACCTGCGTTTCCCCAGTAAAAATTATTTTGTTTTTCAATATTTAGATTAATGTATAATAACATATAAGAGCTATACACAGGCATGCAAATTCTTATTTTCCTATATATTTTGTGAAAATTTTGTGGTAAAATAAAAATTAGTGAAGAATTTTGTATTTGTTCAAATAAGATGCGACTTATATCGGATCTAATTTGAAAACGGCTGCAAATGGTTCATGGCAAATTCTGTACAAAGAAAGTGTACTTTTTAGAAACCAGACAAGTTTTTGAGTTAGTGAAGAATCTAAGAATATTAACATTTGTATGATAAATGCACTTTTTGCACATATGCAAATTTATCAATCATTTATTTACTCATCTATCCCTGAAATACAATGAACTTTTCTAAATTCCATTGATGTGGACCAGTCTAAATACATATGGATGAAGAAGTATTTGAAACAAAATAAAAATTGTAATAACATTCACACCTTTCATGTGTGTAAATACTTATCAGAATACATATCAGAAAGTTTTACTTTGAAATGTCTTTGAACATTTTTTTAAAAAAAAAATACAATAAAATTGTTGTATTACTGGTGATAACCTCATCTTTGGTGTAAAAACATATATCACTTTATCAATAAGGCTTCTAATTAAAACTGTAGATGGCAGATACAAAGTAGAAATTGTTGTCTGAATTTTTAATGACATGCAACAATGTAAAATGACGCATATTATATAAGTACATGGAGTTGGGCAAGTCCCTTCAATTTGTACCTATGAATACATCATACCAATACTGAATTTTGTGGGGAAGTTTGTCGGTTTGGTTGCGGAAGGTCAATGGTCTCTTCAAAGGTGAAATCATTTTAAATGTAACCAGGTTCTCTCCTCATTCCAAAAACTGGTCTCTACCATATAACTGGAAAATTGTTGTGTGAAACAAAACAAAAAAACCCCAAAAAACAAATGAACTCACTCAACAGTGTTGTATAGGGGAGTGTATTTATAGATATTCAATTCAGTTGTTTCAGAAATTTGATTCAGTAAAAACAACTGATTTCATTGATTTTAAAAATAAACTTTATGTATTTTACAACAATTAACAAAGAAGTTGTACAACTTATACTTTGGGAGAAAAAAAACCATATATCCAAACTGGTGACCATCATACCATCTCACATACTTCTATGTCCAATCCAAGGATCGAACATAAGTCAAACTGAAAAGATGCAAGCATGCTAACAACTGTGATACTTTGAGGACCTTACACTGATTATTGAATCATTTACCCCTGAAAAACAATGGACTCTTCTGTAAATCAATGACTTAAACCAGTACAAATGTGTCTTTAAGGGTAAATAGATCAAGCAATATCATTTGACAAAAATATATACCTTGTAGAGGATTTGAAAAGAGCTACAAATTTCTTTAAAAACTGACTGAGAATGCTGAAAGTACGAGGGGTAAGGTGTGTTTATCAGGGAGTAGCATTTATACAGATATATAGTGTATTTACAGCATGCCAAGAATTACTGTGAAACAAGAAGTATTTGTATTCAGTTTGAATGTTGTAAAATATGTCAGGTTTAGCACCATGTGCTGCAAATGTTTACAAATCTGATAACTGTAACTCAAGTCTGTCAATTTAAAAAAAATATATATCAATTTCTTAAAATTCAAAATATTATACAGAAAAAAAAATTGAATAACTATGCATATCTTTCTAGAACCAAATTAACAAATAGTATAGTTCATGGTAAAACAGTGAATTGATATAAACAACGCCCTGGTAACATGCATCAGTTTATCCAATTATACAGTATACCTTGATATTTTTAATGGCGTTTAGTTTCTGCCATTTTCACCCTTTGATGTGAAGGTGAATTTGAAATGAAAGTCAAATTTTCAAACTAAATAATTGAAGAAAGATGTCATCCATAAGACTATAGTGATATAAGGTGAATTTAAGATGCGGCAAATATGTTTTCTATCATAAACAGGCTAAAATAACCAGGGGCAAAAATTTGAAGGTAATGAGAATGTGGCTGGTTTGTCAATAAAGAAAATAAAATTTTGATTTAATGAGAAATGTTAGCATGATACACACATCTTTATCATATGCTTCCTATTTAATACATGTAAATACAATCTTGATAATAATAACAATAACAACGATGATATAATGTATGTCAAAAAAAAAAACAGAACAATAATATATCATAGAACAATAAAAAGTCAACAATTCTTCTATAAACAAGTAATGATCTGTATACATGTAAAGTCAACTTTAGACATGAATGTGGGTTGTAACTGATCTTTGTGTGATCCCACAGGCTACACGATATAATCTAGATATGGGCCATTGGCTAAAAAAGGGTGCTTAGGACAATTTGGGGGGGGGGGGGGAATTGTGACATAAATGTGGGCTGTAACTGACCTTTGTGTGCCCCCCCCCCCCCCCCCCCCCCAGTCTACAAGATATAGTCTACATATGAGCCATTGGCTAAAAAGGGTGCTTAGGACAATTTGGGGGGAAATTGTGATTTTTATGTTTTGAGAAACTTGAAGATATGTGGATTTAAAAAAATATGATATGAGAATGAGTGCAGGGGAGAGCAACTCTCTTTTTTTCCAGTGTGAAAATATCTACAAAATTAGAAATATTATGACAGATGGAATTGATTGTTTTCTTGCATTTCATTTGTTATGTAGTAAGGAGCTGCTGGCTCAGTTATAGAAGTAGCGATGAATAATATTTTTTATGTACAAAGTTTGACATTGGCAGTGATAATTATTGACAGAATTCCATCAAAATCTGTGAAATATGTCATTCCCTTATGTAGCAAATCACTTCTACAATGTATACTAACAAAAGACACCCACACAGACAGACAGACAGACAGACAGACAGACACACATACACACACACAGAAAAATGAAAATTAATCAAAAAAATAACCCTGAGTGATAATGCTTGTCTGAATAAATGGGCAGATATAATATAAACTTATTGATAATTTTTGTTAAAAACACTAACCAATTAAATTCCTAAAAAAAAAAACAAAAACAAAAAACAAATATGAAAAGATATTCCTTCAGTAAGAATTGCTGACCCAGTTTATAGATGTATAGTGGATGTAAATGTATAGTCTTTCTAATTTTCTCAATAATACTTCAAATTATTGCTACACTTCACTAAGAATTCGAAAATTTCTCAACATAGCACATACACTACAGTATTAACGTTAGACAAAGGGCAGTAACTCCTATCAGAAGACATTATAATTTTCACAGAGGAAAGCTTTGTATATATCACTTTGGTTTGCATCATAGAACTGAACTGTAATAATGTGTTTTCATCAAGAAATCTGACCCCAAGTCATCAAATTTTCTCAATACTCAAGGTCAACTTTTTACTTTTTATTTTGATCATATGACTGTTTGTAAATTTCTGGATGCAAGTGAATATAAATATAAAACACATGAATTAATTTTTTGTCAACATCAAATACATTGAGTAAAATTTATGATTTTCCCCCAATAAAAATAAATTAAGAAACTATACTCAAAATTTTAGGATTGCTAAAACTAGTTTTTTACATTTCTTAAATTTCCTTCAAATGACTGAGCAATAATTATCATCTTTATTTACAATTGTGTGAATTAAATTAAAAAAAAAATGTTCAGTTACAACATAATTATTTGTGTTTTCAGTTTGAAATAATAATAAAAAAAAGTAAAGCTTGAGTACTGAGCAAATTTTTGTGACTTCCATTCCTGCAGTGAGATTATGAAAATAAAAATCAAAGCACTTTGCTTCAAGCACACTAGTGCATGACTCAAAAATATATACCTATTAAGTGTAAAATTATCTGATATCTGAAAAAAAAAATTTAAACTTTGATAACAAAACTATAATTATTTTTCACCAAAAACAAAATTATCACAGAAAAGCACCACTATCCATTGCATATTCAGTTTCAAAATTGTCATCATAATTGCTTCATGTAAGATTTTAACAACTTTGGCAAAGGGAGACAATCCACAGAATCAGAAAAATCCAGACTTCTTTTCACTGCATGCAGGCATTTTTCTTGCAGTGAAGAGTAGCGACAAGATCGCACACCGAGTCCTAACTCTGTCTCTGTTCCTGTGGAACTTACAATCGGAAACAACGGCTCATTTACTTTATTGAGTCCCGTAAATGCAACTCCCATGTTCTCGCCATTTTTATAAAATGATAGGGTTCCACTATACATATTTAAATGACAACCGATTGTTGTTGTTTGGTCGTAGAATGGTTCACAATATTGCATTATTTTTTTACCACCATGCCAAATTGTTCCTTTGTATGACAGTCCCCAACTTTCGGCATCCAAACCTAAAAAGACGTTAATGTCCATCAGTGAGTAACCAATACACAGAGAATTTCAGACAACAAATAAATGGATATTAGCATCTGAACAGTCTAACAGAAACTAATTACTAAATATGTTAGGTCAATGTTTGTTCTCTAGCCCTGTATGTCCAGTGTACGGATTATATTTATCATTTATATTTCATCTCCTATAAAAAAAATTTCTAAATCACACAAACAAAATTTATGTTCATTTTGCTAATGTGACAACAGTGCTAACTATTTATGTATATATCTTAACCTTTAGATACATGGGACCACAAAAAAATACTGTATACCTGCAAATTTTTGCTCCTGTTTAGTTTTCGCTAATTTTGTCCTCAGATTAGAGAGCAAATTTAAAATGGAAGCTAAATTTTCAAGCTCATTAAATGAAGCACAGACATACGCCTGTCATCCAATGGACTGTGATGATTAGGTAGGGGCGAATTTAAGACAGAGTGAAAATATTTTCTATCTAAAAATGACGAAAATAACCAGGGAAGAAAATCTCCAGGTATAAAGTATTTCAGTGATTTTATCAATCTTCAAAAGCTTCAGATACTGTCAGTTCCGAGCAATTTTCAAATTTCCGTATCACACATATATGTTCAGAAAGTACTAAGCTTAAGAGTAAAATACTATTAAAAAAAGTTATGTAATTTGACAGGTATAATTGACTTCAAGGTTTCAAGAACTCAAAAAGATTGTCCAGAGATATAAATACTTACCAATCAAATTGACAAATCTGTAATCACTTTTATGCAGTTCTGCTTTTTCTGTTCCAATGCCAACCATAACTGAGGTTCCATGAGGGGGCTCTAAGAATATTATTTCCCAGTAGTGTTCTCCTTGTGTGAACGGTTTTGTTCCTCTCACTCCTTGAAATAATATATCATAAATTCAATACATTGTTTTTATTTTTTTTAATTTGAATGGTATTTTATGCCACACTCAACATTTTTTCACCTATATAGTGGCAGCCAATTTTTAATGGTGGAGGGGTGAACCCAGTTACAAGAGATCACCAGACTTACAGAAGTAAACTGGCAAACTTTCTCACAAAAATCAGCTTAGGTTCCAGTGGGGATTGAGCTGAGCAGAAGTGAGAGACTTAAATACATAACAATAAATAAACATTTCTGATGCTTCATATATTGAAATCAGAATAAATAACCTAAGAGAAATATATTTGAATTTAAATCTAGAGAGTTGCATTTAATGACTGATATACATGTACTGCAGGCAATGTAGACTTTGAAAGTCTAAACAGCTTACATCATATCACAATGGCCTGTTGTACTGGTATTACACACACACACACACACACACACACACACACACACACACACACACACACACACACACACACACACACACACACTCATCATTATATATTAGCCTATATACTTGTATATAAATCATAATACAGTGGAACCTCGCTATTAAGACCACCTTTCTGACTGACTCAAAATACTAGTGGTCAAATTAGTGAGATTGTCTCTTAACATGTCGACACCTACTGTGACACGGTTTTTACTGTCTCATCCGACAGACAGGAAACCAACCTGCCATTGGCTGGACTCTAACTCACGACGGAGATTTGAGCATGCTACCGACTGAGCTAGGCCATAACATATTAGCCTATACCTGTAGTTATAGTTCAGACACATCATAATGATCTAGCCTATAGAACTGGTATACACTATACAACTCGTACATGTAATATATTAGCCTATAGAACTGGTATACACTATACACCTCGTACATGTAATATATTAGCCTATAGTACTGGTATACACTATACACCTTGTACATGTAATATATTAGCCTATAGTACTGATATACACTATACACCTTGTACATGTAATATATTAGTCTATAGTACTGGTATACACTACACATCGTACATGTAATATATTAGCCTATAGTACTGGTATACACTATACACCTTGTACATGTAATATATTAGCCTATAGTACTGGTATAAACTATACATGTTGTACATGTAATATATTAGCCTATAGTACTGGTATACACTATACACCTTGTACATGTAATATATTAGCCTATAGTACTGGTATACACTATACACCTCGTACATGTAATATATTAGTCTATAGTACTGGTATACACTATACACCTTGTACATGTAATATATTAGTCTATAGTACTGGTATACACTATAAACCTTGTACATTTAATATATTAGCCTATAGTACTGGTATACACTATACACTTTGTACATGTAATATATTTGCCTATAGTACTGGTATATACTATACACCTCGTACATGTAATATATTAGCCTATAGTACTGGTATACACTATACACCTTGTACATGTAATATATTAGCCTATAGTACTGGTATAAACTATACACCTCGTACATGTAATATATTAGCCTATAGTACTGGTATAAACTATACACCTCGTACATGTAATATATTAGCCTATAGTACTGGTATACACTATACACCTTGTACATGTAATACATTAGCCTATAGTACTGGTATACACTACACCTCGTACATGTAATATATTAGCCTATGGCTATAGTACTGGTATATACTATATAATATATGAGTCTATAGTACTGGTTTAGGAAACATCAGACATTGTACCTGCAGTGCCTGTACTTTGATAAACTGGATCTATGTAGAAGTAGGCACTCTCTAAATCTGTAGATAGCATGACCTCTGGTGACCTGTTGAATTTATCCCACACCCAGTTCTCATTCTGGTAGTTAGTAAAGGGGATCCTGCTATCAATGTGTACATTAGAAGACTGTGTAATCATCAAATCTGAAAGATATGAGAATTTGGATGTAACATTGATATGTAATGTATTCTGACAATATCTTCATTTGCCTTTGTACACTGAAATATGATATCTGAAAGGGGAGATAATTTGTCTGTAACAAAGTATAATTCTCATAATGCATAATATTAGATAAATATAAGATCTGAAAGTATGGTAATTGAATTTAGCTGTAGTATAAAAAGTGTTCATGATGAAGTAGATTGAACAAATGCAAAATCTGAAAGGGGAGACAATTCAGTTGTAACACAATAGTTGTTAAAATTGCAGAAGATTGAAGAGTTACTAAATCTGAAAGGGGAGATAATTTTGCTTGTTCATAATACAGGAAATTGACAACCTATTACATTTGAAAGTGGAAATAATTTAGCTCTAGCACAATGGTTGTTCATAATGCAAGGGGAGATAATTTAGCTGTATCATAATAGTTTTTCATCATGCAATAGATGAAATAATTACCAATTTAAAAGGGGAGATAATTCAGCTGTAGCAAAAAAAAATTAACAATACACTAGAAAATGATATTTTACCGAAGTATTAAGGGGAGATAATTTACCTGTAACAAAGCAATGTTCATGATGACTATTTTCATTTCTCAATCTCCAGTAAATTTGTCTGACAATCAACCAAGAAATTTTAAATAAGGAATCACAAGTTGTATGTGAAAGTACCTATATAATAGCTATACCTAACACTGGTTCGAGATCTAGCTGTGTTGTTGATGTTTAACTACAGCTGACATCTTAATATCAGTATGCCATGGTTACTACATTGTATGACATGGGACCACCTAAAGACTTTTACTTTCCATGCATTTACTACCTTTAGTCAAACTTCTCAGGCAAGGAATGGTCACTTGAGACTTGAAGCATGACTTTCCAACCATGAGAAAAATACTCCATCACCAAGCAATGGCTAGCGATATATATCACATAGATTTGTGTCAATAATGCATGTAAAAGGGAGACAATTTAACTATATACATGTACGACAAGTATTACTTCCACATCTTCATCAGAGAGAAGCTTGAATTGCATATGACTCTAAGGGATGATCACGGCACAATACATTGATAAAAGTACGAAAGAATGATAGCTGTCAAATACATGAAATTATGGGCAAATTGACGGCTGACAATCACATGAAATTACAGACAAACTAACAACTGACATTAAAACGGAATTACAGACTGACAACTGACAATAAAACAGAATTACAGGAAAAAATGACAGCTGACAATCACATTAAATTACAGACAAACTGACAACTGACAATAAAATGGAATTACAGACAAACTGACAGATGACAAATGACATGAAATTACAGACAAACTGACAATGACATGAAATTAGACAACTTGACAGCTGACAATCACATGGAATTACTTACAAACTGACAATAAAACGGAATTACAGACAAATTGACAGATGACAAATGACATGAAATTACAGACAAACTGACAACTGACAATCACAGGAAATTAGACAAATTGACAGCTGACAATCACATGAAATTACAGACAAACTGACAACTGACAATAAAACGGTATTACAGACAAATTGACAGCTGACAATCGCATGAAATTAGACAAATTGACAGATGACAATCACATGAAATTACAGACAAACTGACAATAAAATGGAATTACAGACAAATTGACAGCTGACAATCACATGAAATTACAAACTGACAACTGACAATAAAACAAAATTACAGACAGACCGACAGCTAAATAAAATTACATAAAGAGTCAGCTGACAATCTAAGAAAGTACAATTCTGCTTTTATCATACTGATTGGTTTATTTGAAGAATACAAAGCATAGGCCGACATTGTCATCACGGTATAAATACCCATCTGTACAAAATGTATGTTCCAAATATAGAGCAGACACTAAACAAATAAATTGCTGCTCTCAGATAAAAGGGATAAATACCTGCCATCAGCCAGATAAGATATATTTCTAACCTGATACATGTATCTCCTTGCCTCTATATATCTTATTAACATGGCAAAATTAAGAAATATTGAATTGGCTTGTCTCTCTGCTCAAGCCATTCTCAGTCCCCATGAACATTGTATTAAACATACTTGCACAGTTGTTCTCTATTTAGTAGCCATCAGGCAAATAATATCTTTGAATCATACATTGAAATAATATATTTGTATAGTCTAATGAGGATGATATTGGGTCATATTTACTTTTTTCTTTTTTTGTTTCTACCTTTCCTACCCGTTCTTGATTAATAAAACAAATAAGAGTTATACAAAGGCATAAAAATTATATACTGCTACATATTTTGTGAAATTTAGGTCAGGTCCAGTGTGGTATTCATATACAAATACGGTAAAACTTGTCTATAACGAACCCGGATCTAACAAATTCTTGGTATAACGAACAATTTAAAAATCCACTGCAATTTTCCATATACTTGCCATGTTAAAATATTTGTGAGTTACAAATTCGGATGTAACGAAATTTTTTTTAAAACGAATCGTTATTTCATGCCTACCAGCAAAACTACATTCCTTGTAATGAATTTGTTCGCATATCGCTGTGTTGTACCGCACTGTACACAAAGTATATCCGATTGCGACGACATTGCTTGGAGCTCTATCGGGGTATTCATAGTTTTACCTAGTTTACGTCTTTTAATCAATAGGTGTGTAAATGTTACCGTGAACTGTTTTCAGAGTATTCTGCATTAGGTTCATTTAGTCATTAGATTGCCGAAATGTCCATACCTCAAAAACGAAAGGCCCTTACTTCGGAGACTAAAATTGGAATTATTAATGCTGTGGAGACCCAGAGTACATCTAAAAAGAACATCGCTGCTAGTTATGGGATACCAGCAAGTACACTTAGTACAATTCTCAAGAGCAATGATACCTTGATTAAAACTTTTGAATCCAGCTGTGTTTCACAAGCAAGGAAAAAATTTAGATCCTGTCAGTTTCAAAACATTGAGGATGCATTATTTGAATGGTTTTTAAGTGCCCGAAGTCAAAATATACGAATAAGAGGGCCCATTCTACTTGAAAAAGTAAATATTTTTGCGAAAAAACTTGGTGAAAAAGAATTCAAAGGATTGTTATCATGGGTTGATAGATTTAAACAACGAAAGGGGATTGTTTGCCGGGTTATAAGCGGAGAAAGTGCTGTTGGTGATAAAGAAATGACCAACTTATGGATATAAAAAACATTACCCGTACTTATCGCTGATTATCAGCCGTGTGATATCTTTAATGCAGACAAAATAGGATTGTTTTATAAAGTTTGACAGTGACGAAGTGACATCACATGGCTTGATTGACGATGAAATAATCGCAAGTGTACTTGAACATGACACTGTTATGACTGACGAAGAGGATGACGTAAATTCTGAAACTGAGCAACCCGTTGATCTAACACAGAGCGTGGCTCTTACTAGCATTAAATATGTCTGTAAGTACATTACGTGTAATATGTCCGTAAGTACATTACATGTAATATGTCCGTAAGTACATTACGTGTAATATGTCTGTAAGTACATTACCTGTAATATGTCCGTAAGTACATTACCTGTAATATGTCCGTAAGTACATTACGTGTAATATGTCCATAAGTACATTACATGCAATATGTCCGTAAATACATTACTTGTAATATGTCCGTAAGTACATTACGTGTAATATGAACAATGTTCCGATGGAAATGTTTGACAAACTCGCAGATGTGGAAAATTTTATTGACTCACAGGTGCAAAGAAAACAACATAAGAAAAACTGACTTTTTCCATGTTAATTAGTGATTTAACTTGTAAGCCAGGAGCATGTAACTGCCATGTACCATTCTGACAACATATGTGTATGTAAGTCGGGATTGAGATCTATTTATACAGTATGCGAAACTGACTTTTATTTCATGTACCAATTAACATGATATAATTTTCAAATTTTTGTACACATATATGCTTTTTAATTAAAATAAAATGTAATGTATTACTATATTGTGTTGTGTGTCATTTATATGTAGCTTAACTTAGCGTCAACATCAAAAGGTCAAAAAGGGTCATTAGTAGTCATCCATTGATCTTAACACTTGGAAACATACATATAATGAAATACTGCTATAACAAATTTATTTCTTGGTCCCAGGGATTTCGTTATAGACAGGTTTTACTGTAGTAAGATTGAGTTAATCAGATGCAAATGAAAACCTAGGTTTCTCAAGCAATTTTCACAACATAAATAGGAATTCAAGAATTTTTATGCATATCTCTTTTATGTAATTGTATATCAATCTAAGCAGTAAACTATGACAGCAATTGATTTGGAACAGCCAATGTCCCTTTAAGTGTTATAACTATATATATATATATATATATATAAAGATATAATAAACGGTTTAAAAGTTATAGTGAAAATAAAACCATGCAAAAATTCATAGATTGGTCACATAGTTTACTGGCATGTACACATTTTTTTAAATTTAATTGCGTACAACGTCTTAAATTGTCCCATTTATTTAAAAATTGCTTGCGGCTTGTGTATAAAAAGTTGATCAAATAGTATTGCTTACCCATCTATATTTAACTGACTTGTTTGGAATCTGCTGTACGTATAATCACCAAATATGTTAACTTTCAATCTCTTGATTCTCTTCCTATTTCACCACGAAGCTGAAACAATAACAGGATAACTCAGTGAATATGCTTTTTATCAAAGCAAAAAAATTAGCATATTCTAACATAATGAACATGCATCTTTTTACTGATCAGCTCGTGAGGTATTTCCGCTCTCTAGATGAGATATTTTTCCTGGACTTTCCAGGTCACTGGTTATAAATATTATACCATGTACATGCACCAAAGAAATGGATTACCTACATTTTGTACACACTGTAGGAATCACTAAAATCAATTTCTTTGAACTGAGAACTGTAAGTAGCCAGATGAACAGTGCTACGTAATACTATAAAAATACTATGCAATATGTTTTATTATTACAACATTTACTACAATGTACGTTATACTGAGTGAGGTCATTGACCTGGGAGTACCGAGTAGTTAAATATGTATTATGACAGCTTTTAGTTGATCTGACGCATAACAAGGAGAAAATAAGAATCGGTTTCGGTTAGTAGTCACACGGTGTTTACATGTCAATGCTGTGGTCTATTTACATGTACACATTATGGGTTCTTTTTTATTACAGACAGAGGTACAATAACATACATGTATTCATGTATGCATAATGTTGTAGGCAATAAAGAACATGAACTCATAAATATTTACATATATACACATATCACAGAGATATAGATAGCACATGTAACCGTATGACCTAAATAAAAATGCACATTTAGTCAAAATAAGACTGAATGATAAACACTGAAAGCAAACTCAACTGTAAACAGCATTTTGATAATATGTTGGGACATAAACTTGAAAAGGAATTTTGTTTACACTAAGGAAAAACAACAAAAACAAAACAAAAACAAAGTTTTATAAATTAAAGAAATCTGATTTAATTGACATCAACAAGATTACATTTATGAGTCTCAATGCTTTTGTCCACAGACAAGAGGCTTTTATAGCATAGGCGTCGGAACCGGGGGCTAGGGGGGGGGCTTAGCCCCCCCACTTTTTTTGCAAAGATAGACATAGGTGTTGAAAACTGGGGATAAGCCCCCAGACGTTTCTGGCGTGTGTGTGTGTTTTAAGTTGGTTTAGCCCCCCCCCCCCCCCCCCCCCTTTCAATTTGCTTCCGACGCCAATGTTTAATACAACACAGGGGCATAGGCAACAGATTAAAAGTGGAGGGGAGGGGAGGGGCTTTTTATGAAAATGTTTTCCCTGGTTCAATATGCTTTTTGATTATCCAATAAACATTAAAAACAAAATTTGAAATAATTTTCTTACATGTGGATAATATAAGAATTTTGCTTGTGATGTTAAAAAGTGTATGTGAATTGGGGGGAGGTCTATGCAACATTAATATACTGATATAATTTGTAGACCTACAATGAATGAATGAATGCTAGCTGTTAAATTTTTCCTCTCTGTCTTCATTTTAATGATGATGAACTATGACCACTAGTACATGTATATTATATCATATAAATTTTTTTCGTCATATCAAACAGCTTATCGAAACACGTACCGGTATATCCCTGTAATGTACTCCATTTTAAAAAGATAGAATCTGTATATAAAGAAACTCATTATGTTACCGGTATTTGAAACAGCAAATACTGTAAGATTTATATATATATATATATATATATATATATATATATATATACAGTAAAACCTGCTATAGCGGTCACCTCTATATAAGGATTACCTGTTTATAAAGGCCAGTTTTTTCAAGTCCCTAGACTGCATACTTCAACTAAATTAAACCTGTGTATAAGGGTCACCTGCACATAAAGGCCAATATTTTCTGGTCCCTTCGGTGGCCCCTATATACAGGTTTTACTGTATATATATATATATATATATATATATTTAAACTAATGTACAAAAAACAACTGGAAGATTTATCTATCAACACTATTCAGTTTACAATTATCTGAAAACTAATTTTTGAAATGAGAAATAAAAAAAGATGTCATTTAGCGAGTCTGTATTTGATTTTTGTGGGTAAGGACTAAGTATATATTTACGAGGGCAACAGAATAAAATGATAGGACAGCGTGATGGAAAAATGAACATTGACATAGGAAAGGGCCATTGAAAAGTGAACATTACCATTTTGTGGCAGGAAAAAATACACTGGGTAATTATAATTGTATTGATGAGGATAGAAATGTGTTACCTTTTTCAGTTTTACGATGAGGATAAAAATATTTCACTGTTAATCAAAGTTAGAAATTTAATTTGTAATACCTTACAACTGTATAAGTCCAACTAGGATTTTATTTAGATTATATGGATGAGATTTGAAATATATTACTGTCATGCATGAGAAACTAGAAATGTAATTCTGTTAAAATGTATGTGGTTGGACAGAAAATTAAGTGTGTTTGTAAATTTAGCATTAAAAAAAATAAATGCATGATAGTAATACAGTAAAACCTGTCATGAAAGATAATCTCTTCTGACACTGAACTTTGGTCTCACAATACAGGTGGTCTCTCAATTGAGGTTTACTGAATGTGGTCTCACAAGACAGGTGGTCCCTTAATTGAGGTTTACTGAATGTGGTCTCACAAGACAGGTGGTCCCTTAATTGAGGTTTACTGAATGTGGTCTCACAAGACAGGTGGTCCCTTAATTGAGGTTTACTGAATGTGGTCTCACAAGACAGGTGGTCCCTTAATTGAGGTTTACTGAATGTGGTCTCACAAGACAGGAGGTCCCTTAATTGAGGTTTACTGAATGTGGTCTCACAAGACAGGTGGTCCCTTAATTGAGTTTTCATGAATGTGGTCTCACAAGGCAGATGATACCTGTCATGAAAGATCATCCCTTCTCCCATTGTTCATAGATTTTTCCTTCATTTTTATGGGGAATGATTTCCTTGTCAACCCCTAGGGTATTGACAAGCTACATGCTCTATGACGTCACAATACAATTTATGCTTTAGAGTGTCTGCGGTGTCTAGAATGCTGTGCATTTCAGATTTCATTTGTGTAGATTTAAGCTACATATATGTGTATTTGAAACATGGGAGAAAAATTACCAGCCTCTACCTTGAGGGTATGACAAAGGGATCTCAATCATTGGGTTAAGATTCTTGAATGACAAACCTTCAGCAAGCCTCGGGTTTGTTATTCAAGAATCTTACTCTTGGGTTGAGATTCCTTTGTCATACCCTTAATTAAGGTAGGGGTAGATTCTATTATTCTGACATTGAAATGTAGTATCACAAAGAAGGTGGTTCCTCAATGGAGGTTTTCAGAATGTGGTCTCACAAGGCAGGTGGTCTTCTATGACAGTGGTTTCACAAGACTGTTGAAGACTCTTTCCACTGTGATACAATTGTTTTGATTAAATACCTCAGAATGTAAGTGTTTACAATAATAATTTAAGGACCTTTTGTTGTATTGTTTTTTATAAGGTGACATCAGTAACTTGACTGTAACTTTCATGAATGATTAGGCCTATACACAATTTTATAAAAATTACAGAAGGTCGAAAGTAGAACAAGTTTAAATAACCCTGGGTTTTGACCCATTAACAATACACATAAATGAAAAACGGTCACTGTCCTTGAATTAGAGCAGTTTGAACCAGTATTGTTTTCCGAGATAACGAACCGAGTTAAGTCACTTTGAATACACAGTACATTTATGTACACACTGCAACGTGACACATATCATACATTCTATTTTTCTCTATAGTAGATCTAGTCCTGTTAAATATAAGTAGATAAAAAACTTGTTGCCTCAAATAAACAGTTTATATAAATAACGTTCCATCTAAGCGGTTGTGTCATTACATTCGTAAAAAACAACAGAAAACAAGTTGTTTACAAATGTCTGTTTACAATTTCCCAAAGGAATTAACTGATATCAGCGATATATAAAGCTAATATATCGCTGCTGATATCTATTGTAAAAGAATAACGATGAATGCAGTGCGTCTTTTCAGAAAAATAATAATAACAGCGAATGTATATAAAACTTACCTGTATTTAAAACTTAATGATCGTTTTCTTGTCGTCTGTTTACACTCAAATTAATAAGCCCAATTGAGACGTGTACGTAGTATCACCTGGCTTTACCACAATATCAAAACAGTAGACTACTGCTTACTATCAATTCAATTTCTGATTGGTTCACGTGGACAACGCCTCCAAAATCGCTTCTCGCAGATAGGAACTAATGTCAGGAAAACTAACCAAACAACATGTTTTTTTATTGAAAAAATAAAAGAAAATTGACGCTCACAGAATTGTACAAATGCAGATTTCGTAAAGATTTTAAAGAAAAATAAATTGTGTAGAATTTGTGATGAAAAGATTGTTTTTGACCTTTAATGATTTACATTGGACAAAAAATAGTTACAGAAGATGAATCCCCTCTGTGCACTCTATGATTAACAGCTATCTGTATGAAATAATAATGCAATTTTTGATATGCAGTTTCCTTATATACTCTTGGAGTATGTTATATGAATATTAATTGTAATATGGATGGGTCACTGTTCAAACATGGTGACTTGACCCAGCATCGAAACGTTCCGGTCTGGCCAATAGATCTAACCTTGACCTCATTAAAATATCGGCCACCAAAATATCCGCACCTGCGCTTACGCGGATGTGTCGTTTCCGTCAATAAAAACACATTTGTGTCGATTTGAAGATAAACCTAAGGGTGATCATGTACTATGACGGAGGGATGGAGTATGAATTGGAGGAAGACAAATTGTAAGATCACGCAACATTGAGTTGTTCAGTTATTGCATCTGTCATTCTAACGGACGGAGTGCTATCAAGCGATAGCCTAAATCCCAAACATAATTCCCTGCGCCAGATGTCTTTCTAAAACAAAGCCTTATCCAATGTTTATGCCCATAAAATAAGTCATAATAGTATTCCTTGATCACACAGTTTTGAAGTTATAAAAATTATTTTGTTGATAACTTAAGCAGTCATGCTTAGGCAGCAGACGGTGTGATTTCGTTTACATTCTACTACTAAAAAGAACGTGTATTGCAGTGATATAATCATCACGTGACATGTGCCAGTTGGTGTTTTAAATGGGGTATTGACGTGGCAAAAGTTTCTCGTCTAATGTTTGTTTCATAAGTTTGCTTGCACACTTGAGTAAGCATAAAAATACACCAAAGTTGAGAGAAAATGTAATGTAACTTCATTGTGAGACTCAAAGTCCATAAGAGACATGGCAGAGGAGTATGAATACAGTTTGATACCCACACTGGATCCAGATGATTACAATCCTGCAGAAGATGGTCTTCTTATGTACTACCCAGAGGACACTTTGTAAATTATCATTTTCTTTTTATTCTTAGTTTACATATTAGAGTGAATTATTTGTAATGAATGCCAGGCAGACATCCTACATGATGCAATGGATTGTGTGTAATGATTGATAGATACAGACCATGATGTGTAGCCTACATAATACAGAAAATTATGTGTAATGAATGCTAGGTAGACATTGACCTTGAGTCTTGACATTATCAGGGAGGCACTATATACATGCAACACATACATCTCTGATAGTATACATAATACAGTGAATTAAGTGTTATGTCAGAATGGTGGACAAACAGAAACCTGGTAATATTGTTCACAATAACATGAATTATATGTAATGGAGCTATAGTATGGCTCAAAAGTCAAGAATTTGAAACTGACCCTCTTTCTAAACAAAATATAAATTTCTACATAAACAGTCTGTTTCAATAATGTTTAAATCGACCCTCCGAAACGTTTTATCGCTTAAGAAATGGTTTGTCTAAAACCGTGAATTCAAATATGTCGATAGTTCACGGGTATTACTATAGGATTTTCACCGTCTAATATGGCGGCACGTAGACGTCAACGTAAACAGGGAGCAGTTTGTGTGAGCTCACAAACTGCTGACGTAAAATAAATTAAAAGTCACGTGCGGAAATTCTTCAGATTGATCTGGCACATTGCTTGCACAGTCAATTAACGCCCTAGAGTACCCCAATAAAAATAACATTGTTCTTTGAAAATCCCGTGAAACTTTTAAGAAACTTTTACAGTTTAAGAAAATTGTGTGTAGAATGTAGATTTTATTATATACAATGTATATTATAAGTGCAAATGATTCGACACTTGTGAAAGTTTCGTCTGCTTTGTCTTTGTATATTCTCGGAAGTTTCACATACTTTATTATAATAAATCTCAAAATACTCCGAACGTACCTCCGCAAGTTTCTTTGTGTATTACGTCATCATTTTCAGTGGTATACAATAGCTGCTCCTGTGTTAAAATGACGTAGCTGCAGAGGCCATATTGCCAGTGTTAATCGTCCATAGAGTATGTATTTCCATGTATTTTGAACGAAAAAATGCGAATCTGACAAACTTTCAAGCGTTAAAAATTTCTGGAGGATCGTTTTGAATGAATATATTAAGAGTTGGGACTACAGGTATTTTTATTTAATTCGAAAATACAGCCTTGACATTTGTGCCATAGTATAGACATAATATGAACTAAGGCAATGCCTTGAAAGAGAGCACAGCTCCTTGTTTTACAAATGTGAGAAAAATCATTCATTGGGAGTCTCTTCACTCTCGGTAAAATGATGTCACAGTTTAATCGTGATGTCAAATATTTAGAACATAAGCACTCCAGCGAAATTATGTCCATACCAAGTCTCACAGATGTTTGATTTGAATAGAGTAACAGTTGAAGCATCAGGTTGATGTGGTCCCTTGTCAGCCATCTTGGCTGGAGAATTTTTTAAGCTCTACAGTGTACAGCATCTGACACTCTCCTGCCGCTTTTCTATGTTATGTACACGTGTTATCTATGAGTTTGCTTTGACGTTTGGCTGTTCGAGCTGTGCTCTCTATCATATATCTGTAATGAATTTGTCTTTCAATAGTTGTGACCTATGTAATTTTCAATTGACAAAAAATGACTCACTGTTAAATCTAATAAAAATCTAGTCAAAATATGACTTTGGAATGTTGTTAGGTGTTAGTTGTTGTCTCCAGAATAATAAGTTCAAGAACATTGGCAGATTTATCTTTTATTCACATGTAGATGTCCAATTTTACTTATCACAATATTTATATATATATATATATATATAGTTTTGCTTGTTTTGGCTCTGTATGGTGGTACAAAGCCACTAAATGGTGTCTTTATTGAATGTGTTTTATGATACAGTCAAAAGGTCTGGTCTTAGAATATGTTGTCAATGTCAAACCAGACAAGTGAGCTGATGGAATCAACTCATAACTCCAAAACAAAGGAAAGAGAGGGAAATTAAAACCAATAGGAACCAAGTTTCTTAAGTGTAGTGACCAATGGTGTATGTTGTTGTTTAGGTATGTTAGGGTTATGTAGTAATTACTTGTGACCTTTAGTGACCTGTAATGTCATCCAGGTAAATGTTTACAAACACTACGTACATATGTATATAAGGTAAGTGACGGTTCATATGACATTATACTGTGTGTGTGTCTTTATTTTTAATTCATTTAATTTGATTTAATTGATATATCATCAGTTGATCACTGCCACATTGTTTTTACAGTGCTATATATATTCTTTGATACATCGATCATCAATGATAAAAAAAACTCTTCGTTCTTAAGCATTTTCCTCTCTGCTTGTATGTATTTTAACACCATAATTGGATTGTCTGAAGATAATCACTGATTCATTGAAATCAAACAGACCTATTCATGATTACTGCAATCCTGTGATCTTGGACGGCAAAATCACATAGATACTATAAATGTATAGTTGATTTTTATCTTGAAGTCATTTTAAGGGAATCGGTCATTTCAGCGTGATTTTCACTACCTTCACTGGGGGTTAATTTTGCATTTTTTTTGTGTGTGAAACATTCATTTGGATTTAATTTATGGAGATAAAGGAATATAAATATCTACATACATGTAACTGCTTTGACTTAAAAAAAAGTTCCTATGGTTTTTAAGTGTGTGAATTTTTGTTGTCATCACATGATTGACAAGGATTTGCATACATGAACATTTCAACATTTATATAGATTTATGAGATTTATGTAAACACGCTTGTGTTTTAATTTGTATCATTTCAGGGGAATGACAGTAACCTCTGGGCAAATCAAACTCGAAAAAGATTCTCAGAATTTGATTGGCATCAGCATTGGAGGTGGTGCCCCCTTATGTCCTTGCCTGTATGTAGTACAGATCTTTGATAACACACCAGCTGCCAAAAATGGTTCACTTGCATCAGGTGATGAAATCATTGGCGTTAATGGACAGTCTGTCAAAGGCCGAACTAAAGTTGAAGTTGCAAAAATGATTCAGTCCATAAAAGTAAGCAATACTTGTTTTATATCTATGTTTTGTGTTTCCGCCCTTTCAATAGAGACCAAAAGCAGACAGGTGCTGTTTGCTATTTTGATGAAGAGCCGCATGAATTGTTAGTTACTCTCTCTTCTATTCAGAAAAACTCTATCTACACAAAATGTCCAGCCATACATGTTTGCTGCCTTTTTTTATATAACTTGTCTCTTACTCCAGAGCTATTGAAATGGCAGGTATTTATCCTGATATGGCAGTGTATCACAAAGATGCATAGAGAACATAATATTTACTTGTGCAGTCAAACTATTCTATAAAGGCCATGTAGTGGAACAGGCAAAAGTAGCCCTTAAAGACAGGTGGGATTTACAAAGACTCAATTTAAAGAGGTTTATTCATTATAAAAATGTTACAGTAACAAAGGTTATGCTTGAATGGCCTTTATAGACAGGTGCCCTTTATACAGAGATGGCCTCTGAGTCATGCAAGTTTGACTGTATGTGCTTTTTGGGATTGTTTTAAAATTGTATTTTGTCAAAAAATGACTAATGAATTTTAGAGATTTAGTGCACATTTTAACTATCAAAATATAACTTTCACTAAATTAATTTTTTTTGCCAATTAAACACTTGTTAAGACTAAAGTCTTTTGATGTATCAGTTACAAGAACTACTGGCAGATTGGAAAAAATGATTTTATTTTTTTACCATTTGTTTTTTTCCTTTTTACAAAAGGGTGAAGTCTCAATCACATACAATAAACTTCATGCAGATCCAAAACAAGGGAAGTCGCTGGACATAAGTGAGTTATATCCACATTTTATGATTTTGTCATGTCGTATGTTGAAAGATACAAAAGTTTATAAAAAAAATGTATTCTACAAATGAAGAGTTGACTTCTGTAGAACAGATAAAAGTGATCTTAAACACATTGGTGGTATCAATGGCATCCGTTATCTAGCCGGAAATTGTGTATTTAAAAAATCAGCAAAGGATCTGAGAGCTGCCTTTTGTAGACTCCATCTTGTCAAGGACAGAGCATGATCTAGAGTAGAGCAAACCCAATTTTTGCTTACAAAAAAATCAACAGTTAGTAAAGAAAAAGGAACTTTATCTAAGAAGACTGATAGAATGATTACAAAATTTTGTAGAGATCCAAATGCCAGATTTTGTGTACCCATTTATTTACTAACATAAGAGGCACTTTCATTGAAAGAACGTCACTATTGTAAAAAATTCATCAAATTCATCTCAATTTATTGAACTTCGAAAGGTAAACATAAATTGAACACTACATGATTATGCGATGTCTAATTATTTTGTATAATGACTTTATTTCAGTCCTGAAGAAAGTGAAACACAGAGTAGTTGAAAACATGAATACTAACACAGCAGACGCTTTAGGGTTAAGCAGAGCTATATTATGCAATGGTAAGTTTTACATCCTGGTACGAATCGGTAATAGGGGTGAAACAACCGGCAATTGTGTAGAATGCACTCCTAACATGCTTTAAAAATTGTTCGTTCCTGAGAGAATTAGAGATGCATTTACTCTACAGTGTTTATAGTCTGATAGAACAGATTTCAATGCAGTTAGTGGTCACAGGATTCCTGCCAGTTAAAATGTTTGTAAGTCTAGCAAGGTAGTTTTAGTCGGTTTGTTTAAGAATGCATCGCTTTTTTCAGCCTTAAACCTATTCGAACCAGATTTTGAATTTTTCAAAGTAATTCACATTTGTCCGATCTACCTACAGTTATTGATTTTTTTTTTCATAATGTGACGATAAAAATCGAGGTTGGTGTCCCAGTAGATGTCACAGGCTCATGGCCATAAGTGCCGAGCATGACCAAAATTAGAAGCCTTTCACCCACATTTGTGACACCTCCATGTTCCAAGATTTTGGAGCAAAACAACAAAACAACAACGACAACAACAATCCTTTATAATGTGCAAATAGTCGTTACTGGTAATACATGTAACTAATCTAGAATTTTAGGGTTAAGCAGAGCTATATTATGCAATGGTAAGTTTTACATCCTGGTACGAATCGGTAATAGGGGTGAAACAACCGGCAATTTGTTGCACTCCTAACATGCTTTAAAAATTGTTCGTTCCTGAGAGAATTAGAGATGCATTTACTCTACAGTGTTTATAGTTCAATGCAGTTAGTGGTCACAGGATTCCTGCCAGTTAAAATGTTTTTAAGTCTAGCAAGGTAGTTTTAGTCGGTTTGTTTAAATTTTTTTAGAATGTGTCATCGCTAACATTTTTCAGCCTTAAACCTATTCGAACCAGATTTTGAATTTTTCAAAGTAATTCACATTTGTCCGATCTACCTACAGTTATTGATTTTTTTTTTCTTTATAATGTGACGATAAAAATCGAGGTCTGGTGTCCCAGTAGATGTTGGCATGGTAAAGAACCCTCACTGCTCAATGGCCATAAGTGCCGAGCATAGACCAAAATTAGAAGCCTTTCACCCACATTTGGTGACACCTCCATGTGAGTCCAAGATTTTGGAGTGGGACGTTAAAACAACAAAACAACAACGACAACAACAATCCTTTATAATGTGCAAATAGTCGTTACTGGTAATACATGTAACTAATCTAGAATTTGATTTCATTGATATTTACTTGTTGTGTTTCGGAAACCAAGGACATGATGGATGGCAGTAAGAATGATATTTACACAAAACAAAAATCTCTGACTATACTGACAATAAGGAACACAGCTCAGCAGCAGGCATCCTCATATCAATGTACATGGAAGGACTGACATAGAAATTATAAATTATTGATCCTTCCTTGTGTTATTTCTTTATTTTTTTTATCAAATAATTACTTGTCCAAAGTATTTGGGCCACCCCTTTATCATTAGGGCCAGTAATCCTGAATTTTCACTTCTCCAAAAATTTGTGAGGGCAAAGGCTAACCTTTATTTTAGGCACTGTATGGGACATATTAAAGTACATTTATATAGCATATTAGAGACCAATATGTGAAAAACCTACTGATTATTTTACTTACAACTACATATACATTAGAACCTGTGTTAAGCAGACAGTTGCCAGATTAATCAAATTGTCCATTACAGAGAAGTGTCCGCTGAGTGAAGGATGACCATTCACTTTTAAAACATTCATATGCATAAACAACAAAATCGTTCTTGTAATCAAATGTTCCAATGCAATGCAAAGAAATTAAATATCAAGCAAAAACACAATAAAAGATTGTAATATTGTTTCTCAAAATAGAAGTTGGGACACACAGCTTAGTAAGAAATTGCCTGTGGCAATGGAAGTCAATGATAGGAAGAGAGTCCACTAATTTAAGGTTAAAAATACAGAAATTATGCATATTGGGGGCCAACAACTATGACTGTTGTCCGGGTAAGGGAGGTGTCCGTTTATTTAAAACAGACACTAGTAGTCTTACATAACAATGTAAAATGGGACCTAGAGAAACTGTCCATTATCAGAGAGTGTCTCAGATTAAGATGTCCATCATGGCAGGTTTTACTGTACTTAAAACTTTTTTGTCCGTTTTATCAACCCTACATTAACTCCAGTCTTAAGTCAAATTTGCTCATTTTCCAATAAGATCTTGATAGTTTATGAATACATGTATATATGTACTTATATCAGGTACATATACAAAGATGAATAATAACTCAATGATTATTTAGGTCTTGACACTACCTCTGGATGGTCATAAAGAAGGGATCCGATTTTGTTGCAAGTCACAAGTTCTGGGCCAAGCAACATAAAACTTCAGAAATACTTAAGTCTAAATATTTTACTCAACTTTGGCTGATTCTGAATTTGATTGACTGAGCAGGCAAAGTTGAGAATATTTATATTCATTGAGTAAATTCTCAAGTTTTATGGTGCCGGGCCCTGGTCCCAAAGTAACCATATGTACTCAATACTCAACTTTTTTTTTCATTTATATTTTGAGTATATAATCGTTTGTAAACCTTTTGGGTTTTTTTTTGAGTGATTAGGAAACATTATTAATTTTCATCATTCACCATTTTTGTATCGCACTCACGATTTTCCTGTAAAAAATGAATAAATATGTTGAGTACGGTACTCGAAATTTGAGCATGTACTCAGACAATTTTTTAATATTTCTGATTTTTTTTTCAGATGAACAATACTTTTGATCGATATTTACAATTGTGTGCCATAAATAAACAAAAAATGTTCACTTACAGGATAAATTTGGCCTGTCTTACTTTAAAATCATGAAAAGTTAGTTGAGCTTGAATACTGAGTAAATTCGGTGACTTCGTGCCCTGTGTCTGGTGCCATAAAACTTAGGAATTTACTCAAGTCTGAGAATATTCTCAACTTGGCATATTCAGCCAATCAGATTTCAGGATTAATCAAAGTTGAGTTAAGTTTATACTCAAGTGATTCTTAGTGGTGCCAGATCCCAATTTTTTGTAATATGGCATTAAAAGGTGAGTGTGGTCCTAAAACCAAGTCTTTCGTAAAACAGGCCTCAGAAATAAGTAAGCATGTATATCATATACTCCAGAAATTAGTAAGAATGCAATATCCTTTTGATGGTGGTGGGTGGGGAGGAGGGGAGATTTTAACAACAAATTTTATATTTGGTCAATGAATATATTGAACATTACTCACTGGTACATGTATGTTTTATTTGTATAGATGGCCTTGTTAAAAAGCTAGAGGAGTTAGAAAAAGTGGCAGAAACATACAGAGGGCTGATAGAGCACACAAAGAGATTACTAAAAACAACTTTTGAATTATCTCAGTCGCATAAAGGTAAGAAATTTGTTTGCCCCTCGTTCTTAAAGATGAAAATGAGTCCCATCTTTTTTTTTTTTACCTTGATGGTGTGTCCATCTACTCTTAGAGGCTTAAATTATGAAGAATGTCATGAATACGTTTCGTTCCCATTTGTGTATTTTCTCATAAAATCATTATTTGCATAATTTTGTCAGTTTTGTTTAATCTTTGACAGTAAGTAGTTGTATTTCTTTGATTACCAAAAATTAGGAGGATTCTTTCACTCAATGTGGAGGGGGCCTCTGTTGTTGAGTGGTTAGAGCATTGAGCCTCAAACCACAATGTGTCTCACTTTTTGTTACCGCGGGTTTAAGTCCCACTTGAACGTATAAAGCTGATTTTGTAAGAAAAGTGGTTTCTTTCTGGATACATTGTATCCGGTTTATCTTCTCCACCATTAAAAACTGGTTGCTACCATATGCAGGGAGTTTCCAACCTCCTAAACTTTGGGTCAAGGGTCCGAGAAAATTGGGAAAATATACGACATTTTAATTAAAATTGGGAAAATACACAACATTGTGACTAAAATTGGGAATTTTCATTTTCCCTGTATGACGATTATAAAACTGTAGTTTTTAAAATATTTATCCTTTAAGAACTTGTTTAGTTTTTTATTTTTATAGAAAATTCACCAGTGAGTTATATTTGTTTATAGTTTCCCTTTTTTAATTTATATACATTACAAATACAATGCACATGTTTTAATCAAATTATTATTTCATGTAATTTCAAGTGAATTTTAAATCTTTAAAACTGAATTTCCTCATATAACTCTAATAAAAGGCATATGAACTAATAAGGTACATGTGTATGTAAAATTATGAAAAAAGTGCTAAACAATAACTCATTTCTGACACATGCAATACGACCTGGCTCAGTCGGTAGTGTTATCGACTCTGGATCTTGAGGTTGTGAGTTCGAGTCCCGCCGGCGGTAGGTTGGTTTCCTGTCTTTCAGATGAGACAGTAAAAACTGGAGGTCCCGTGTCACAGTAGGTGCCGGCACATTAAAGAACCCTCACTGCTCAAAGGCCGTAAGTGCGGAACATAGCCCAAAATTTGAAGCCCTTCACTGGCATTTGGTGACGTCTCCATATGAGTGAAATATTCTTGAGTGGGACGTTAAACAACAATAAACATAAAAACATAAACATATGCAATACTGATATTTCTCAGTTACTTAAATTTGACTTACAACACACTGCTGTAGTTCATGCAGAAATTCACAGTGCATAACAGTATTCTGACAAGAAAACATTTCCTCATCTGTTGACATTGCTTTGCTGAAATTTGTTTAAAAAATTTAATCAACTTCGAAATAAGGCGATAGTTTCTCGAGTTGCGTGACGTGTTAGGTAGTCATTAAAACAGATGATGAAGTTCAAGTCTGAGTTAATAAACATCAATGAGATTGTACTAATTACCACAAACACAATTATTTATCAAAAAACAACTGAAGTTGCCAAAACAGGCTAAAATGAATAAACACATTCAATTTGTAGATTTATATTTTTAAAATCTACGAAAATAATGTAGAAATATTCCGATAATATTGAACAATTTCATTAGGGTTGTTTTTGCTCAGTTCAGTGTGTTTCGGTAACTGAAGATATTATATATATGTATACGCGATCGATTAAGATAATAGATGTATTCGGTAATTAGTACAACCAGTGGGTATTTATCAAGCCAAAAACATTCAGAAAAGAAGAGAGTAACCTCAATTTTGATCGTGAATCTGATTTAAATACAGAGCTAATCGGTCAGAATAGAAAAGAATAATCTGAAAATTTAGTTCAAAATAATTTCTTTTATATTTTAAAACTTCTGAATCAGGAATTTTCACGTGCATTTTGGGAAAATACAAGCCATTTTCACATTGGGAATGGGTCCGGTTACCGCACCCAAAAAACAGCCTAGGAAAATCCCTGACATGACTGAAAAATTGTTGAGTTTGACATAAAAATCCTAAAACTCTAATGCTGAAAGCAGATTTTGTCAAATCCATTTATATAGAATAGATCTGATTCTTTACAATTAAAACACTCCATGCCAATTGATAACTTAACTAATTTACATAAATATATTTAACTGATCGACCCCTATGGTCACAGTTGGACTCTCCCATTTCAAAGAATGATAAAGTCCACTGTCATTCAGGAGTGTATGATTTTAAATACAAATTTACATGCAATATAACCTTGTACACTCCCCAATTATGACAGTAGACCATACTATTTATTGATTTGGGTGAGTCTAAATGTGACCAGAGGGGACGATGAGTTAAAACCTACAACATTTTGTGTGATTTCTGGGACATATCTGTCACAACCAAAGTAGAAGATTTGTAAAAGCATACAGAATGAAAACATTTAATTGTTTGAATTACTTCTGTTGTTGTTTTTAAGCATTTGGAGATGTTTTTGCTGCTATTGGTGTTCGGGAGCCCCAGCCTGCAGCCTCTGAAGCATTTACCAGATTTGGAGATGCACATCGCAGCATGGAGAAATTTTCAATAAGAATGTTGAAAACTGTGAAACCAGTAAGATTTTCCCGTATACATATGATTGAAATAATGGCCTGTAGCCTTTATTAATGGTGTTAAATCTGTGTGCAGATAATCAACCCGTAAAGTAATTACCAAAACTTGAGCTCAACTGAAAGTTTGTTATTCAAGAATTAACAGTAAATAATGAAATTCTGATAAAAGATTGTATTGGAATTTTTGGTCACATGTCTAATACCAGTACATTACACAGTGTAGCAACATTTTGTCACATGTCTAGTACCAGTACATTACACGGTGTAGCATCATTCTGTCACATGTCTAGTACCAGTATATTATGCAGTGTAGCGACATTTTGTCACATGTCTAGTACCAGTATATTACACAGTGTAGCATCATTTTGTCACATGTCTAATACCAGTATATTACACAGTGTACCATCATTTGGTCACATGTCTAGTACCAGTATATTATGCAGTGTAGCATCATTCTGTCACATGTCTAGTACCAGTATATTACGCAGTGTAGCATCATTCTGTCACATGTCTAGTACCAGTATATTACACAGTGTAGCATTATTTGGTCACATGTCTAGTACCAGTACATTACACAGTGTAGCATCATTCTGTCACATGTCTAGCACCAGTATATTACACAATGTAACATCATTTGGTCACATGTCTAGTACCAGTACACTACACAGTGTAGCATCATTCTGTCACATGTCTAGTACCAGTATATTACACAGTGTAGCATCATTTGGTCACATGTCTAGTACCAGTACATTACACAGTGTAGCATCATTTGGTCACATGTCTAGTACCAGTATATTACACAGTGTAGCATCATTTGGTCACATGTCTAGTACCAGTACATTACACAGTGTAGCATCATTTGGTCACATGTCTAGTACCAGTATATTACACAGTGTAGCATCATTTGGTCACATGTCTAGTACCAGTATATTACAATGTAGCATCATTTGGTCACATGTCTAGTACCAGTACATTACACAGTGTAGCATCATTTGGTCACATGTCTAGTACCAGTATATTACACAGTGTAGCATCATTTGGTCACGTCTAGTACCAGTACATTACACATAGTAACATCATCAGGTCACATGTCTAGTACATGTACCATTATTGTACCCTGTGTAGCAGGGCCACATGTCTATTACCAGTATATTACGCAGTATAGCATCATTTTGTTACAGGGCTTAAATTTTTTCCCAAGTGGCCCCCAGGGACAGCAGCATAAAAATCTACTAGCCCCATTACACTTCTGCTGAAGTAAAAAGAACTATTACATTATATTTACTGGTAGATAAAGAAAAACTAACCATAACTTGTTACAGGGTATTTTCAGTTTGTATTAAAGACCATAACTTGTTACAGGGTATTGTCAGTTTGTATTAGAGATGAGATTACAGATGAATTTGTAAGATTTACATATGTGTAATCAATATTGAAAAGAACACTTATACTCCCATCTTTAAATTTTTGACTGGGCATTTGGGCTAGTTTTGGCATCATAAAGGAGTTTGGCGATAGGTGGAGCGAAGCCTTAAATAAATTTTTAGGTAAAATTGTGGACCATAAAAAAATGTGGCGTAAAGCGAGGCGGCAAATGAAAGGATATGCATTATAAAGAGGTTTGAGTATATTAGAATATATAGAATCATATAGATGTCACAAAAGTAGGAATTCTTATTTTTGTATTCTTATCAGTTCTAACTTAAATATATATTCACGGGGGAATCAGACTTGTGAAAGGGCACCTATAATTAATTTGTAATTAATTATAGGTTATTATTAATTAGTAATTAAATTTATACATGATATACGGTACCAAGTGGTTAGAGCATCATGCTTTGAACCACGAAATCTCTGGTCAGTGCTCTGTAACCTAAGCTGATTTTTGTGAGAAAGTTGGCCTGGTGGTCTCTTCCCGGGTACATTGTAATCGAGTTCTCTCCTCCACCATAAAAAAATTGGTCACCACCATATAACTGAAAAATTGTTGAGTGTGGCCTAAAACACCATTAAAAATTCAAATTCAGAAGTACTTATATTCAGACAGTACTCGTAAACAATAACAAAAGTACAACACATGTGACAGGCTAAATGTTGTGTTTTACAGATGATTTCTGATCTCAATACCTACCTGAACAAAGCTGTACCAGACACTCGACTGACAATCAAGAAATATCTGGATGTCAAGTTTGAATATTTAGTGAGTAGCAGTAACTGGGTGTACTACATCAAGAATATCATATACATATTAGACATTATGATAACATGTTTAGAATATATCATTTACTATATAGAATATTTAGAATATATATATATATATATATATATATATATATATATATATATATATATATCCGGTAGTGTGATAACATGTTTAAAGCAATGTGATCCGTTATCAGCAGCATTTTTGGGGAAGTTGTCAGATCAACTCTAAACCATTTAAATACAACGAAAACTGTCTCTGAATATTAAATTACCGATGGTGGTACAGTTTGAAAAAAAATAGTGAATTGCAGTAGAGTATTTCTTGGACATAATCATAGTATGCAAGTTCTCTCTAGTCAAACACATGGAGAACCTTAACCTTGTTTACCATTTGTTGAAGATGAATTAATGTAAAAAAAATATATACAAGGTTATTTACTGCAAATTACATATGCTTTCTCCACACTTAGTAATCTATGTAAAAATCACTGAAAATTAATTTGTGAACAGCAGTATGCTTGATAATCGACTTAAAAGTTTGTTGTCATTTATTTTCAATTGTGTCACATAGACCTATTTCCAAGCTTAGATTTACATAATCATTTCCAGGCTTATTGTTTGAAAGTCAAAGAGATGGATGATGAAGAATACAGTTATGCAGCTTTACAAGAACCTCTTTATCGAGTCGAGACAGGAAATTATGAATACAGGTAGAAACATGATATTGGAAATTATTGCCTGGCTGTCTTATCCCCTGATTGGCGTATTTTATACTTTATGTTCTTGCTGACTTCTTATATCAACCTCATAATCACTTTGTAGGTTGATATAACAATATAACAACTAAAAACTGTAGATTATGACGGTTTGACGTCAAGATTATTGTTGTTTAAGGTCCCGTTACTTAACAAGTGTAGTCACTAAAGAAAACTGACATAACTGTTCCTTTTTATATTTCTTACATAGAAAGTCAGAAAAGATAATCATGTAATAAAACAATTGTTGTTTGAAATTCGTTGACACTTTTATCAGCCCTCAGGAAATGAGATATTTACCTCCACCGTTGGCCACGGTGAATATAACTTCCCCTGAGTTGATAAATCAAGATGTAAACCTCATCAAAAGTCAATAACTGTATATTATTATACCGACTTTTTCATATATGTTAATCATTAAAACTAGCTACTTTTTTCCATAAAACTGACTGCAAATTATTTTTTCTTACTAAAGGAGTGTTTAATGGAAGATTAATTCCCTGTAGGTGGGATATTCTGTGTCAGCTGCTGTAGATCGATTGTATGATTGTTATAATCTGCTAAGAATATAAATTAATCTGTTTAACACATAAACTATTCGGCTAGCTCATCAAATAATCAAACAAAGAACAACCAGTACATGTCTACCAACAGTAATTTTTATCCCTGTTATTACTGAACATCAATAACTAAAGCACTATTGAAGATTTTTTCTTGGGGTAGGTAATGTTCGTTTAGGTATGATAAAACAGATAAAGTATACCACTGAGGGAGTTTGAAAGATTCAGGTTCCCCAAAACCAGATCTATTTCTCTTGGCTTCACTAAGGAATTCTGAAGGAAAAAGGTCTGTCTTGGGGGGGGGATATTGGGATATTGAATGAAAAAAGTCTCTCTGGGGAGACCAGATCTAGTTCCAATGGCTTCACCAAGGGATACTGAAAGAAAAAGGTCTGTCTTGGGGGGACCAGATCTATTTCTCTTGGCTACACCAAGGGATATTGAAGGAAAAAAGTTTGTCTTGGGGGGACCAGATCTATTTCTCTTGGCTACACCAAGGATATTGAAGGAAAAAGGTCTGTCTGGGGGGACCAGATCTATTTCTATTGGCTAAGTGATACTGAAGGAACGAAAAAATCTGTCGGGGGAGGGGGGACCAGATTTGTTTCTCTTGACTTCTCCAAGGGATTTTGAAGGAAAAAGGTCTGTCTGGCGGGGACCAGATCTATTTCTCTTGGTCTCACCGGGGGGGGGGGGGGGGGGGGGGGGGGGGGGGGGGGGGGGGGGGGGGGGGGGGGGGGGGGGGGGGGGGGGGGGGGGGGGCAGATTATATCTCTTGGCATCAGCAAGGGATATTAAGGAAAAAGGTCTGTCGGTTGGACCAGATCTATTTCTCTTGACCTCACCAAGGGATATTGAAGGAAAAAGGTCTGTCAGGGGGACCAGATCTATTTCTCTTGACCTCACCAAGGGATATTGAAGGAAAAAGGTGTGTCTGGGGGGATCAGAATCTCGCTAACTCTCTCAATGGTATATTTTATATACTTTATCTGTTCACTAATCATACCTAATACTCTATGGCTGTCCATTTATTCTCAGTTTGTGTGTTGGTTCTGTTTAAACTTACAAAGTGATGTACATACTACATGTATAAAAATAAAATGATCACACAAATTACTCCCCTGTAAATTGCTTTGTTTGGCAGTAACACGAGCATGAAAATTTCAATGGGGCCCCATTAAAAGCTGTTTATTACTTTTACATTTGTATTACTAAAAAACAAAGCAACATACACCGGTTTTATGGGAACATTTTATTTGGTTATATGCACTATTTATAGTTCATTATCATTTAAAACAAAATTGACACCCTAACTTGGCATAAGTGGGCGGTCATTGAGTATGTCCGAAATATTATATACAAATCAATTTCTTAACAATTTTGTATAAACAAATTTCTCTTTGACTTTTTATATATAGATGCTCAGATATGTATACTGTTGTGTGTATACACAAACACACACAGTGTTATTGTTTATAAGCTTTTGTGTAGTTATTCAGAGATGTTTGCGACATTGTTCACGGATTCTTATTAAGATATTTGTGTTGTTATTCAGAGATGTTTGTGATGGTGTTCATGGATTCTTATTAAGATATTTGTGTAGTTATTCAGAGATTTTTGTGACGTTGTTCACGAATTCTTTTTAAGATATTTGTGTAGTTATTCAGAGATGTTTGCGACGTTGTTCACGGATTCTTATTAAGATATTTGTGTAGTTATTCAGAGATTTTTGTGACGTTCACGGATTCTCATTAAGATATTTGTGTAGTTATTCATAGATGTTTGTTACGTTGTTCACGGATTCTTATTAAGATATTTGTGTAGTTATTCAGAGAAGTTTGTGACGTTGTTCACGGATTCTTATTAAGATATTTGTGTAGTTATTCAGAGATGTTTGTGACATTGTTCACGGATTCTTATTAAGATATTTGTGTAGTTATTCAGACATGTTTGTGACGTTGTTCACGGATTCTTATTAAGATATTTGTGTAGTTATTCAGAGATGTTTGTGACATTGTTCACGAATTCTTATTAAGATATTTGTGTAGTTATTCAGAGATGTTTGTGACATTGTTCACGAATTCTTATTAAGATATTTGTGTAGTTATTCAGAGATGTTTGTGATGTTGTTCATGGATTCTTATTAAGATATTTGTGTAGTTATTCAGAGATGTTTGTGACGTTGTTCATGGATTCTTATTAAGATATTTGTGTAGTTATTCAGAGATTTTTGTGACATTGTTCATGGATTCTTATTAAGATATTAAAGCACTGTAGGCTACATATTAACATTTATGATTCAATTTAAAGTTATTGCACTTTCAATGGTAATTTTTAAACTTTTTTGAATTTTGAATAGTATTTTATGCCGCACTCAACAATTTTTCAGTTTTATGGTGGCAGCCAGTTTTTAATGATGGAGGAAGAGAAAACCGGCCTTCTGCTAGTAAACTGGCAAACTTTCTCACAAAAATCAGCTTAGTTTCCAGGGGGGTTCGAACTTGTACTGACCAGAAGTGAGAGACTTCCATCATTTTAAGTATGATGCTCTAACCACTCGGTTTACAGAGGCCCCTCCACTTTATTTGGTTAAATATGAGACATTCCGGAGAACAAAAAATATCAACTGCAGTGGATGGGATTGATACAAATGTATTGTTTTTCTGTACTCTATGCCAAAGTGTGCAAATTCACCAGTTTTCAGCATGCCATATTTGCAAAGCAAACCAATGTGACATAGTATGGGATCATATTCCTGTGTGGTAATCAGTTTTTTGCTTTTTAATATACAAATCACCAATGTAATAACATTTTTATCATTTTATAGATTGATATTAAGATGTCGACAAGATGCAAGAGGACGTTTTGCTAAAATGAGGTCAGATGTATTGGTGAAAATAGAACTCCTAGATCAGAAACATGGTAGGTATTGCGAAAAAAAACCAATAGTCTAAGCCAAAACTTGCTCGGCCAGAAGTCGGCGCCAATTTAAGTCTTTGAGTAATTAATCCATGACCATGACTAAAGAAATAAATCCTTTTTGTTTGAAATATTCAGTGATTTATTACCTATTGATAAAATAGCATGTAGCAGTGGCCATTGTTTTATTTGCAAAGTGAAAGTAGAAGAATGAAAGCATTTATTTTATCAGTTATCAAAACAAAATCCCCCAAAATGTGAGTTTACAGAGTACTACATTTACTTACTTACTTAGGCCTTGAGCCCCTAGAGGGGCATAGGCCATCCACAACCACCCGCCATTGTCCACGGTCCTGGGCGATCCGCTCCAGCTCCCCCCAGGAGCAGCTGGTCTGCTTGGCGTCTGCCTCCAGGTCCCTTCTCCATGAGTTCTTGGGCCGGCCTCTCTTTCTCTTCCCCTGGGGGTTCCAGGTCAGGGCTTGGCGGGTGATGTTGGTCAGTGGTTTTCTCAGGGTATGTCCAATCCATCGCCATCTTCTTCTTCTGATCTCTTCTTCTGCTGGCATCTGGTTGGTTCTCTCCCAGAGATCTGTGTTGCTGATGGTAACTGGCCAGTGGATCTTCAGTATTCCACGTAGGCAGGAATTTATGAACGTTTGCACCTTTTTGATGGTGGTCTTTGTTGTTCGCCATGTCTCTGCCCCATACAACAATACTGATTTGACGTTGGAATTGAACAGGCGGATTTTGGTGCAAGATGAGATGAGGTGAGACCGCCAGATGTTCTTCAGGGCTTTGTAAGATGCTCTTGCCTTTCCGATGCGGGTCTTCACATCTGCATCTGTTCCTCCCTGCTGGTTGATCACGCTCCCAAGGTACGTGAAGGACTTGTTGTCTCGCAACTTCACTGCCTCTGAGCTGGAGGCGTTGATCTTCATTATCTTGGTCTTGTCAGGATGGATGTGAAGGCCAACTTGGGAGGAGTGGGAGGCCAGGCTTGAGGTCTTGTTCTGCATCTGTTGTCGATTGTGGGAGAGCAGAGCGAGGTCGTCGGCGAAGTCTAAATCGTCTAGCTGAGTCCAGAGGGTCCATTGGATGCCGTTCCTCTGTCCATCTGTCGTCCGCTTTCCTTGACGTACGCAGTCCTTACATCGAAGCGACGTGTTAACTGGCCTCCATGAACGACCTGACAAGCCATCCCCTCGTACGACTCCTTGATGATTCGTGTCAGTTTGGCTGGGATCCCGTAGTGTCGGAGGAGCTGCCACAGGGTGTCACGATGGAGACTGTCAAAAGCCTTGCGGAAGTCCACGAAGTTGATGTACAGCGGGGAATTCCACTCCAGGGACTGCTCGACAATGATACGTAATCTGGTCGGTACAGGATCTGTCCTGCCTGAAGCCCGCCTGGTGGTCCCGGAGCCTGATGTCCACTGCGTCCCTCATCCTTTCTAACAGGATCCTGTTGAACACTTTCCCTGGCACTGACAGGAGTGTGATGCCTCTGTAGTTCTCACAGCTGCTGAGGTCTCCCTTCTTTGGCAGCTTGATGATGTGTCCATCTTTCCAGTCTGTTGGTATTTCTTCATGTTCCCAGATCTTTTCAAAGAGCGGTAGTAGCATGTCGGCTGTTGTCTTTACGTCCATCTTGAGGGCTTCTGCCGGAATTCCATCTGGGCCAGCTGCCTTGCCGTTCTTCATCTTCTTGATGGCACGGATGATCTCGTCTCTTGTTGGTGGATCGCAGTTTATTTCAATGTTGGTATCTGCTTCAGCAATGTTTGGAGGGTTCTCAGGTGCTGGTCTGTTGAGAAGTTCCTCAAAGTGTTCCGCCCATCTCTCAAGCTGTTGTTCTGAGTCTGTGATGGTTTGTCCCTGCTTGTCTTTGACTGTCGTTTCTGGTCTGCAGTACTTGCCTGCAAGCTTCTTGGTTATCATATACAGTTCTTTTATATTACCGTGATAAGCTGCTTCTTCTGCTTCTTCCGCCAGGCTGTCTATATAGTCTCTTTTGTCCTTCTTCAAATTCCTCTTCACTTCCTTGTGGGCCTGTATGTACTCTGCTTGTGTTGCCGCTTTGCTTGCTCTTGTGCGGCTCGAGTTGACTGCTTCTTTCTTGAGTCTTCTGGTTTGGATCTTCTGAAGGGTGTCCACTGAGATCCAGTCTTTGTGTTGTTTCTTCTTTGGCCCCAAGCACTTCCTGGCATGTTTCTGTGAACGTGTCTTTTGTTCTTTTCCAAAGGTCGTGGGCATCAGTGTCTTCGGTGATAAGGTGTAGTACCTGGAATCTGTTCTTCAGGCTCACGGTGAAAGCTGCCTGGGTTGTTTGTTCTTTCAGTAGGTTCACGTTGTACTTCACCCTACCTGCTATCTGCCTGTCTGTTCTCTTCAGCTTCAGCTTGAGCAGTCAGAAGGTGGTGGTCTGATGCTGCGTCTGCTCCCCTTCTTACTCGCACGTCTTGAAGAGATCTTCTAAACTTCCTGTTGATACAGAGGTGGTCTATTTGGTTTTCAGTGACATGGTCAGGTGATACCCAGGTGGCCTTGTGGATCCTCTTGTGGGCGAAGATGCTGCCTCCGATGACAAGGTTGTTTAGTCCACAGAGGTCGGCAAATTTTTCTCCGTTTTCGTTCATCTCTCCGAGGGCATGTTGTCCCATCACTTCCTCATAGCCTCTGTTGTCAGATCCCACCTTTGCGTTTAAATCCCCCATTAGGATGTTGATGTCTTTGTCCTTAAGCTTGTCTAGGACTGCCTGTAGTCTGTTATAGAACAGGTCTTTGGATTCTTCGTCATGGTCATTGGTGGGTGCGTAGCATTGGATCACATTCATCTTGATGTTCTTCTTCTTGGTCCTGAATGTTGCTGTTATAATCCTTGACCGTGCGCTTCCCACCCAATCAGAGCTTTCTGTGCTGTTTCTTGAAAGCATGATTGCTACGCCTTCGGTGTGTGCTGCGTTCTCATCTTCGTGTCCTGAGTACAACAAGAGTTTGCCTGTAGCTAGTCTTAATTGACCAGCCTGTAGCCATCTTGTCTCGCTCAGTCCTAGCAGGGCGATGTTGTATCGGCGCATCTCTGCTGACACTTGTGCACATGGTCTTGACATTCCATGTACCGATGGTGGTGGTCGTCCTGGTTGACATAAGGGTTGTCGGCACTGAAGCTTCCTTTCGGCTTTGGCCCCAGCACGTCCTATGTCCTGCCAGAGCAGGACCCTCTTCTCCCAACTGGAGTTTCTTGGGTATGTGGGTTTTTACGGGGTGGGGTTGCTAACATACTGTATATATATATATATATATTTTATTATGTAGGGGGGAAAACATGAAAGTTATTGAGAGTTGTTTCCCATCGTCATCGTTTTCTGTTTTTAACTTTTTTAATATTGAATAGTATTTTCAGCCACAGTCAATAATTTCTTGGTTATATGGTGGCGGTCAGTTTTTAATGGTGAAAGAGAGTATCTTGTTACAATGTACCTTGGAAATGACCACCGACCTTCCATTAGTAAACCGGCAAGTTTTCGCACAAAATCGGCTTAGGTTCCAGCGGAGCTTGAACCTGCACCGACAAGACGTGAGAAACAACATGGTTCAAAGTGCGATTCTCTAACTACTTGGCCATGTGGGTCACTGATTTCAACTACTTCAAAGAAAATTTGGAAAACATGTGAATTTCCAGATTCTTCCCTTATACATGTGAATTACTTGATTCTCCCTTGATCGAGTGATAATCGTGTTTTGATTAATTTCAGTTCAAGATATAGTGTTCCAGTTACAAAGATTTGTGTCAGCTATGGCTAAGTATCATAATGACTGTCATGATGTGATGAAAGATGCCATCGTATTTCCTATAGAAGTAGATCTGTCACGCGGAACATTTACGTATGATACGTCAAATCAGTTTAATGACGATGAAGAAGAGGAGGAAGATGATGAAGAGTATGTTGATGAAGAAGAACAAGACGTACGTAAAGTGGAGACTAATGAACAAAGTGGAGATTTAATCAATACAAACTGAGGAAGTTTTATCATATCTAAATGGCAAATTATCTCATCTTGTTGAAAAACAAAAATGAGAATAATAAGCATTATCAAATCATTCTGTGTTAAGGTGTATCTCGTCTGTACATCAGGTCACTTTAGTGTTAACGTAAATCTCAAGTTTTCTTTCTCTCTTTCAGAAATAAGAGTATGCCTATATTGACCGAATTATTTACACATGATGTAAATATAAATTATTGATTATTTATGTAATTTCTTTAATAATTATTGTGTCTTATAGCTTATTGCTATGAATATCGTCAAGGATAAAATCCCGTGGACAAAGTTGGTTTATTGTACGAAATAGAATTTGATGTACTACAACTTTGAATTATATATTTTGATTGGTCCATGTCAGATTACGAAACTAGAAAGAGATCTAGCAACTAAGTAGTTCTAAGTTTATCTACTCAGTATCCGAGGTTTAGGTCTACCGATTTAAATTGGCACATGTGTACAAAACACAGTGAGTCTAAATTGAATCATAACAATGACAGACTTGTTTTCGGCATGGAGTCATGTTTTACCGGTCACATTCCTATTTTCGGAAAAAAGACAGAATTGTTTTGGTTTTTGACAGAACATGGTAGAGCTGTAAAATTCCCTTTAAGTGTTCTGGTACCTAGGGAACAAAGAACTAAAATCTGTGCAAGTATAATGGAGAACTACAGATATGGTTTCTACACGTGCCACCATTCAATAACGCCAGGTCATAATTTATAGATGGATCATCTGGGATATCATGTCTGCACTGAAATTTTCATCTTAAATATGTATATTCAAACTTGGCATGTTATTGTATTGAGGTCGGTGGAGACCATAGAAATTTTAAAAAATGTTAATTTTTTAATTATGCTGTAATTGAATGTAACTTAAAAGCTTTCCAGTAAATCATATTTTCTGTAAAAGAAAGGTTTAATGCATTTTCTTGTATTTTACTGCCACAGTGTATGTCAAGGGTCTCGTATCTCAACGGGAATACTTTTCAGCACATTGTTTTATTGCACGCAAATGTTTTGCTCGAGTGGTGTTTTACGCCATATGTTTATGCAAAAATAACATCACAATATGACTCTCAAAGCTTCGTGTTAAATTTTCTAGATCTGGTTTTCGATGGATATTTACATTTTCTTTTTTAGACAAAGTTGAAATTAACATGGATTTATATGGTTGTGTAAAATACTTTCAGCAATGGCAGAATTTACATGATATTCTCATTTCATGTATTGATGTTCATTTTTGTATGACTATACTATCATTCTATACTAAGAGTTGTGATGTTGTCTTTTATCAGTGTTACTGTCCTTTTTTTTAGTATACTTTTTGTGATATAATAACATGAAATCCAATTATTTAACGCCATTTCTTTTGTTATGATATGTTTACATTGTCATATATATCAGTTCCTTCCGAATCATTTGTCAACAATTTGCCTTTTGTTGTAGTAATGTTCTGTTTTAGTTTTACAAGTTTATTTTACACATTACATTCCTGGTCCACGTATTCTACAAGCAAATTTTGTTCTGGTTCATATAAATTCTTGTATCTTTTGTTTGAATATTTATTGTATTGTTATGCCAAGTGCAATAGTTAAAAAAAGTAAATAATTTATGATATTGACTGTGGTCTTGTGTTGTTGATTTAAAAAAAAAAAAACAAAAAACCAAAAAAAAAAACCTTTGGTTTTTATGTACATTTTATATTGAGGATTGTGGGTTGTAGTTTTATCCACTCTTTGCCATGCCTTAAGGATAAAAAATAAACGTTTCTATCCGTATCATCAGACTGCACTTGATCCTTGTAACGAATGTATCTCTTTTTGCATCCTTCCACTATAATGATTCTTCTGATATGGAGAGAAATATGTAATTTTGTTTATGTATATTTTGTCTGATGAATTGTGTCAACTTTATATAAGGATTCATATTTCGGCTTGGGCAATTTTACCCTTGAAGGCCCCTCTGTTTCCTATTTACTTACATTTGACAGTGATTACTCCAGTAGTTCTCTTTGAAAAAAGAAACACCACATCTCGACATGTAAGTTAATAAAAGACACAATTTTCAAACCAAACATTTAATATAATACCAAAAATTGAATACAAAAGTGAACAAAAAATGTGTTTTAGATATCAACTGTAAATATAAATATAAATAGCAAAATCATGTGAACTGTAAACATTACATGTAGATTCTAGTTCCAAAATATATTTGTAAATGCATTTACTGATTAATCAAAACTTGATAATCAACACTTCAGTACACAAATCATTGCAAAACATTATATGTGCATCAATGAAATTAATAGGCAAAAACAAATTGATTCTTTAATATTTGATGTTCCTTTTTACATAAATAATTGTGACCAGCACCGATTTTATATCATATGACAAAGTGTTTTAAACACTATTATACCATACAGTATCCATACAAAACACTAACTTATCATGTGATGTATGTAATGTTGTAAACACTATCATAGCATACAGTATCCATACAAAACACTAACACTAACTTTACCAAGTGATGTTGCAAACACAAGATAAACAGTACCAATACAAAACACTAATTTTATCATGTGTGTGATTTTGCAAACACCAAGATATACAGTACCAATACAAAACACTAACACTAACTTTAACCATGTGATGTGTAATGTTGCACCCATACAAAACACTAACTTTACCAAGTGATGTATGATGTTGCACCCATACAAAACACTAACTTTACCAAGTGATATATGATGTTGCACCCATACAAAACACTAACTTTACCATGTGATGTATGATGTTGCACCCATACAAAACACTAACTTTACCATGTGATGTATGATGTTGCACCCATACAAAACACTAACTTTACCAAGTGATATATGATGTTGCACCCATACAAAACACTAACTATGCCAAGTGATATATGATGTTGCAAACACTTAAGATATACAGTACCTATACAAAACACTAACACAACATGTGATGCATGGTGTTTAAACACCGAGACATACAGTACTTATACACAACACTAACTTTACCATTCAGTGTTTATACAAAACATTCATTTGCCATGTGTTATATGTACTTTTGTAAAGACTAGGATACCATTTACATTGACATTACTTACCATGTGTTTATATTACCCAACAAAACACACCAACTTAACATTGATGCATTCCATTCAGTGTTTATACAAAACATTCATTTGCCATGTGTTATATGTACTTTTGTAAACACTAGGATACCATACAATACATTGACACTTACTTACCATGTGATGTATGATAACAGTTTTACATTACCCATACAAAACACACCAACTTAACATGTGATGTATAATAGCATTCCATTCAGTGTTCATACAAAACATTCATTCACCATGTGTTATATGTACTTTTGTAAAGACTAGGATACCATACAATACATTGACACTTACTTACCATGTGATGTATGATAACAGTTATACATTACCCATACAAAACACACTAACTTAACATGTGATGTATAATAGCATTCCATTCAGTGTTCATACAAAACATTCATTTGCCATGTGATATATGTACTTATGTAAACACTAGGATACCATTCAATACATTAACACTTACTTACCATGTGATGTATGATGTTGCAAACAGTCAGTTATACAGTATCCATACAAAACACTAACACCAACTTACCGTGTGATGTTGCAAACTCCGAGATATACAATACCCATACAAAACACTAACACTAACTTTACCATGTGATTTGTGATGGTACAAACACCAAGATATACAGTACATATACCCAACACCAATTTTACCATTTGATGTATGCAACATTGTTGTAATCCACACAAATTTACTATGTAATTTATCCATATCTAGCACTTTTAATTTATTTCCTTACTTCTCATATTATATACATGTACAATGCAGTCTTGTATTCAACACATCAATCATAAGGTTTACATGTATATATAGCACTTCTGTAATGAACATGCATTAATCACACAGTTTGCATGTTAAACATTAAGACACCACAAAATTGACAATGATTTTGATAACTGGTCTTTTGATGTGCACACAGAATAATTGGGAGACACATACCAACTGATCAAAATATACCAAACATGTATCAACATTAAAGAAAATAAACCTGAACTTTTTACTTGTATAGATATAGACCCTTTCACGATATCTGCATTCCTACTAATTTCACCTGCGCACAAACACTTCCGCGTGGTATCAAGAAGTTTCGTGCTGAAAACATTTCATACCCATGGCAATTAGTACCCAATAAAAGACTAATTGTTCCCTGTGTACGATTTGTATTTCATCGGGTATGATTTGTGTTGAGTTCAAAACTTCTTGTTACCACTCGGAAGTGTTAAGTGCGCAGGCGAGATGAGTAGGAATGCAGTTATCGTGAAAAGGTCTTTTGTTGGTATTATCCACTACACATAACTCGGCAGGGTGGAGTAATCTTTTGATCATCGTACCATCGATTCCACTAACTTTTTTGGTTATGACAGGTGTAACCAGAAAATCGTTTTATTACCAACTAGATGTATGATGATAAGTAAGAACAATTTTACTCTTGTCAGTGTCAATTTAATGCATTACTTAAAACCTAAACTTGTCCAGGTCGATAAAGGGTTCATATGAGACTCCAGCTCCCGAGGTTAAATGGATTTTACTATGATAACTTCCAACTTACCCCAGATGTATGTGAAAAATGTTGAATTATCAAGTAAATCTACCATATAATACCAATACCAAGTAATACACGTGTTGGTAATGTTCAACACATTATACAGTGGAGCCCGTCTTGGCAGACCACCCAAAATGGCTATTGAAATATGGTCTCTCAAGATAGGTGGTCCTTCAAGTGAGCTAATCAAGAAATAATTGTGTAACCAAGCGGTTTTCTGAATTTGACTTTTTTAAATACAGGTGATCTTTCATGAAAAAGGTTTATCCAGACAGATGTTCCTTCAAGAGAGGTCATCATGAAAGAAATGTTGCATCAAGTTATTTTCTGACAGGTGACCTTTCAAGACAGGTGTTCTGTCATAAAAGTGGTCTCTTTAAACACATTCAAGTGTACAAATACCACTGCACTTATAAATATGTCCGAGGGTATTCATGTATGTCCAGTCATTCTCAAGAACAATTACATCAGTTTTTCCAGAAAATATAAAACAATGAACAGTTCCACAACTTTGTTCCAGACTTTCAAGATTCCATATCCTCTAACATAGTTCCTAGTTCTCAAATATTGTCGTCAGTATTTCCTTCAGTAAAGGAATGTTGTTTTCCACAGTAATTTCCTCATGGGAACAGTTGATGTAGTGTATATTGACTTTGCCAGTACAGTACTAAAAAAGAAAATGTTTTTTCTATATCATAAATATATTAATGATTTTATTAAAGTTAGGTATAAATTACTGGAATCTTAATTTCAAATGAAAAATGACAAAGCAATATCATTAATGTAGTTTCACTTGGATCACTCACAGAAATGAAACCAGTCATTAAATCCTTAACCAGGCATCAGTTTTAAAGTGTAAACTTAAATTCTTAACCAGATATCAGCTTTAAGTGTAAATAGACTATTGTAAATTCTTCACTGGATATCAGCTTTAGATGTAAATAGACTATTGTAAATTATTTACCGGATATCAGTTTAGTGTAAAAAGACAAATCTAAATTCTTCACCAGATATCAGTTAAGTGTAAACAGACTACTGTAAATTCTTCACCAGATATCAGCTTTAAGTGTAAATAGACAACTGTAAATTCTTAACCAGATATCAGCTCGGTGTAAATAGACAACTGTAAATTCTTCACCAGATATCTGCTTTACATGTGAATAGACAACTGTAAATTCTTCACCAGATATCAGCTTTAAATGTAAACAGACTACTGTGAATTCTTAACCAGATATCAGCTCAGTGTATATAGACAACTGTAAATTCTTAACCAGATATCTGCTTTACATGTGAATAGACAACTGTAAATTCTTCACCAGACATCAGATTTAAATGTAAACAGACTACTGTAAATTCTTCACAAGATATTAGCTTTAAGTGTAAACAGACTACTGTAAATTCTTCACCAGATATCAGCTTTAAGTGTAAACAGACAACTGTGAATTCTTAACTAGATATCGGTTTTACGTGTAAATAGTCTACATCCTTCAATAGGCATTATTAGTTTAGTGTAAACAGACTATGTCTTAATCATGTTTAAGCCTGGTGTAGATATACTACATTCCTCACTAGGTTTCAGCTTAGTGTAACTAAAATTATATTCTGCACTACACATCAGCTTCAAGTATAAATATAGACTACATCTGTCACCAAGCTTTATCTTGGTGAAAACAGGCTACATTTTTAAGCAGACGTCAGCTCAGTGCAATGGATAACATAATTCTTAAACACATGAAATAAGAGACTGCAGTTCAGTGAAAACAGATTACATTTCTCACCAATCTTCATCTGTGAGAATATTTCACTTATATGCAGACGTCACCAAATGCCGGTGAAGGGCTTCAAATTTTGGCCTATGCTCGGCACTTATGCCATTGAGCAGTGAGGGTTCTTTAACGTGCTGACACCTACTGTGACATGGGACCTCCAGTTTTTAACTGTCTCATCTGAAAGACAGGAAACTGACCTGCTGCCGACAGGACTCTAACTCACAACCTCACGATCCAGAGTCGAGCGTGCTACCGACCGAGCCAGGCCGGCTCCACCAAGCTTAATCTTAGAGAGTTCCTTAAGTTTAAATATACCATATTCTTAAGCAGATGTCAGCGTTAAGTGTAAATAGACTACATTTCTCACTAAGCTTATTGAGAATCAGCTACATTTTGAAGCACACTTTTACACAGCATTAACAGACTACATTCTTTTAAGCACACTTTAGCTCCGTGTTAATGGACAACATTCTTTGGGAATAACAACACTTTTAACATGGGGAGACATACTTTATATGGCTTTGAATTATACCTCAAAATCCATGTACTGGTCAAGAAATGTACACCAAACTTAATATAATTGATTTCTTTTGTGAAATAGATGATTTTCATACATAATTCAAAACAGACCCAGGACATGTTTTATCACAAAGTCATAATTCCTTAATCTCAAGTTAATTGAACTTTGAACCGTTTTATCAACTCTACTCTAACTTGAGTCCTTATCGCATAAGTACCTAAATTGGCCAGTTTTTAATGTTTTTTTGTTCATTTGCTGTAAAATTATTTGGTGTTCGTGATGCCTGAGCTTTGCTTAACTTCTGATACTGGAATCCATCTTTAATTTGCAGGTACAAAATATATCAACAGTTGGAAAATTAAAAATGAAATGCTGCAAAGATCACAATGAAAATGCCAGTACCCAAATTGGCCAGTAGACAGGAAAGTCTCGTGTATTAATAAATTAAATGTGATTTTTCAAATGTATTTGTGACAATGATGGTGCAAATGTAGATATTATGAAAGTATGTACATGTAACTATTTATACAACATACATGATTGATTTTCTGGGCAATTTCTTGTTATAAATTTTCCCTTCTCTCGATTATTTTGTACAGAGCTGAAATTGGCCCACAATAGATACCTATACTGGTATATTTGGGAAAAAAGACAGGAAAAGTGCAATAGTTTATATTTGAAACTACTCTGACACAGAGAAATATTACTGTATTATGATATCAATAAAGTAACATTACAATTTTCGAAGTATTTAATAGAAATATCTTAATTGACAGTAAAGGAGACTGGCCAATTTGGGTACTGTTACGATAGATGTACAGTAAAACCTGCTATAGCGGTCACCTCTATATAAGGACCACCTGTTTATAATGGCCAGTTTATTCAAGTCCCTTGACTGCATACTTCAACTAAATTCAACCTGTGTATAAGGGTCACCTGCACATAAAGGCCAATATTTTGATCCCTTGGGTGGCCCCTATATATAGGTTTTACTGTATTTGCATGCAAATTTTCAAATAAGATACTGATAGCTTGACTATCAATACTTAGACCTGCTACATTTACAAAGATAAATTATGTATGCACATGAGCACAAGAGCTTAACACAGTGCTTAACAAGATTACAAGTTTACAACAAGAGTATCAGGAGAACGGATGGATGTTCCCCCAGAATTTTAGGAGATGTTCTTAGTGACTTTGATCTTTAAGAAATGGCCTCGAGTGAACTTTGTCTGGAAGTGCCTGTCACAAGGAACATTTGTGTGAAATATGATAATGGTTTAAGACCGAGATATATGAACTCAGACAGTCAGTCAGACACAACAGCTATTATATGCCCTCCCCCCAATTCTTTTTTTTTGGGGGGAGCATAAAAGAATTATAAAATTTATTCATTTTTTACTCATTCACATACACTTACCTTCTGCAGGTTGTAATCTTTGTACTTATTACAATATGCTATCTGCGATTCCTGAGGCCTAACTAAGTTTATATCTCCCTTTATCTGGTCATTCAACTCATACTGTGTGGCAATCTTCATGGATTGATGAAATCTCTGGGCTGTGTGTATGATACTGGGGACGCTAACAGATTTGTCCCATTCAAACACACACATTGCCATCTGCTGGAGTTTCTCATCAAGTGATAATCCATCAGAAAACTCCTAAATGAAAAAATGAAAAAAAAATATTTAGAGGGAGAAATATGGCCACCATTACCGACCATTTATTGAGCACAGTTTGGCAATTTTATTTCATCAAATTACAATAAAAAGTTCAGGAATGAGCATGAAGCATGTTAAAGCATCTTATCAGTTTCAGTGATTCTGACATATCAGTGAAAACACCTGCTCTCAGTGACAATCAACTATAACATTTTTATTACACTTCCCCACAGGTGTTACATAATAAACATCTATAGAAATGCTGTGAGTAGCTATATAGAAGTTTTTGAAAATAATCAAAAGCTGCCACCAGATGGCATCACAGTGCAATATTTTGGGGTTTAATTATTGTTTTACACCCCTGACCAATTTGATGTGCCACATATTGTGACCTGTGCTATGGACTGATGCAAGTCTTAGGAATTGCATAGTACCAAGAATCATATCACTTTCTGCTTGTGGGCTGAATTCTCCGCTACCGGATCCACTGCTAGACCTTTCATACCCATTATAAATCATACCAAATGAAATAGAAATCGAACGTTGGAACAAAATTGTCTTTCAGTGAGTAGGATTTGTCTTGGGTATGAAATGTTTTAAGCATGGAACTGCTTGATGCCACTCAGAAGTGTTGTGCGCAGGTGAAATAAGTAGTTATCATGAAAAGGTGTATGCAAATGAGGATTGTTTTACTTGGCAAGCCCGCCTTTTCAATCCTCATCTAAAAGTCTTGTGATTTTCACTTCATATGCGGAGAGCTTGGTGAAGAAAGAGTCGCCACCATTTTAAAATTCTTTGGTATGCTCTGTAACTGGGAATTGAATCTGTGACCTTTTGCTTGCCAGAGGTCACACTCTACCACTAGACTATCGGAAGCATTATAAGCTGACCGGTAAACAGAATATTAAATGTATCATATCTTCAGACACATCTTACCAGGGCCTCAGTGGCCCAGTGGTTAGAGATTCACACTTTGAACTATGAAGTCTCTAACTTCTGACAGGTTAGCCACTGAAACCTAAGCCGAGAAAGTTTGCCAGTTTACTTGCAGAAGGCCTGGGGTCTCTTCCTGGGTACTGATTGTAATGCCTTCTCTCCTCCACCATACAAAACTGACTGCTACCATATAACTGAACAAGAATTGTTAGAAGACAACAAAGCTCCTTGGAAATGGGTGTAAAATATCAAAACAGGTATTTGATCTACAGCTGTCAGGTTTTAAGGTTAATTTAAGGTGCAGTAAAAATTTTGATTCCTTCAGCTCAGGTAAAAATTTTAAAAAGCAGGTCAAAGTCCAAGGTTCAGGTCAATATGTCAAATATCAAGGTACCAAATGAAAGCTTTGATCATAAGAAATCTATATTAGAAATATCAAAGCCCTATCCCCCAATGGTTTAAAAGATATAGCTGAGTTAAAATTTTTAAAGGGTAGGTCAAAAGTCTAGGTACCAAATGAAAGTTTAGTCATAAGGAATATATATGTGAATTATCAAAGCCTTATCCTTTGCAGTTAAAAAAATATAGGCCAGCTTAAAGTTTTGTCTACAGACGCCGACAACAACAATGGCTCTGTGGGTATGACATTAGCTCTCTGGACTTTCGTCCCATCGAGTTCAAAATTGTTGAACGTGGCACAGTACACCATTCAAAATCAAATCATCTTACCATGATATCTTCAAATCCAACAATTTGGAGAAAATACTTCAAAATCATGTCATCCCTGTCTCCCTGGGATGACTGGGCAAAGCTGTTAAGGTCATCTGTACTTAAAGATGGTAAAAATTCAGGAGCTGCATCAACTAAAACCATTTTGTATTCCATCTCACTGCTGTCTGGAAAATACTCCTGCAACTGTATCATCATCTCCAAGGCAACAAGACCACCAAGAGATGAACCCACAAAATAACATTGTTTCTGTGGTCGATACATGTCAATATGCTGGAAAAAAGATAATGTAACAGAAATAATTGATCAAGTCCATAAAATGTGTTAAGCTGAGAAATAAACAAGAGTTGTCAGAAACTCACATGTAAGTTCAAAGGAACTATCAAGAATACAAAGTCGAAGTACTATCTGAAATGGCTATATCATAGAACTTGCACATGTGAAATATTAAATGTACGGATATTTGAAAAGATTTAGACAAGGTTAATTTTTTTTGTCCATGGATGCAGTTGCTGGGGGTAAGACATTAGCTCTCAAGACATTTTGTCATGCTTGTGAGCTAAATATGGTTAAAGGGTTTTCCCATAAAAATAAATTATTCACTGAATTTCTTACCATGCATCTCAACATCATAATTTGTGATAACAAAAAAAAAATCTTGATTAGGCCATAATAAAAAAAATCCTAGATTCTCATCCCCGCCCGCCCCGATTTTCACGCCCGCCCCGATTTTTTTTATTTTTGAATTTACGTTTTTAAACGAATATAGTCGACCGGAAATATCCCGTGTCTTGTCCGATTCCGTTCCGTAATGTTCTTGCTTCAGATGACTTCCGGTAGCTATTTTTATATTAAAAAGCAGACAACATGGTCTTCGCCGTTATTTCATAAGAAAATCTAAGACGTTAGCTGATTGGTTGATAATAACGCAACAATGAATGTGCATTTACGATCAACCAATCAACGAACGTCTTAGATTTTCTTCTGTTCAAAATGGAGACAGACGACGTGAATACAAAAAACGACGTGTAGCTAGAATAAACATCTCAGAGATATGGAATTATGTCATGTCATAACTTAATGACGATGGATTTATAAATCTTAAAGATCAAGTAAGCATATCAACAAATATCGGACGTCAGTGATAAGAAATGGGTGGTTGAAATGATCGCTAAACTGCTGTGAAAATGGCACAGCATCTTGCTACGAAGAAAATATATGGGAGGACTTCTGCCCCGATAGTTCGGCCCAGTTTTTCGGCTGGATAAGCGACAGTTACTGTTGGAAATTCTAAAGACGGAACGTTTGTTTCATGTGACCCTGAATGCAAAGTTCAGTTTTCCCAGAACTCTGATGGTTATGAAAAATATTCAGAAAAATAAGTTTTCCCAGAACTCGGATGGTTCTGAAAAAGTAACAATGATCCTGTGTATGATGCATTTAGTTTTCTTATGTCTGCAGCATCAAAGGCAAACTATTTACCCGAGAAGCATAGCAACACAGTTAATGACAAGCTACAGAATGCGGCGGCACGATTTACCCAAAAAACAAAAACTACCCAAAAAGACCCCAAAACATAAAAAAACACCCCAAAACAATTAAATCGAAATAAGTTTGCATCAATAATCATTTTAAATGCATTTTCTTCTGTATAAATATTTCATAGACAGCTAGAAATTAAAAAAAAATCAACATTTATCACTTCTCATGGAACTTGGATAAAACAGCATTATCAAAGTCAAAAACATCTACAGTCATAAAAGATATTCATCATATTATAATAAGATTGCTAAAATTGTTATGTTTTAAATGATTTTTTGGGGTCATTTTGGATGTTTTTTGGGGTCATTTTGGATGTTTTTTGGGTAAATCGTGCTGCCCCACAGAATGACATTATTGATCGGCTACAAGAGCAAAATGTAGGATTTCTTAGTGCCAATGTTAACACTCTTGGTAAGTCGTTTTTTCATACATTGGCTGTCTGTCTATGGTAGCCTACATTGATGAAAATCATCATACATTAGAAGGAATGGGATGCCATATACCAGCACCCCTTGCTCATTTGAAGGGGTATTGACGGCCTTCAAGCAAGAAAAAAACGCAAGTAGGATTTCTTGTTTTTGACATGACATTGGTTACAATTTTGGTATCTAGTGATTCTAATCATACATGTACATGATGTAGATATAAACATGAGATTTTGTTTAAATTTGTTGATTTTGTGTTATTATATTTTGACATGAAGTGAAATAAAACTATGAAAGCTTAACAATGTCTTTTTTTTTCACTGTTTGTCAGGTCAATTTAGTCATTTTCAGTGTCCAATTCCATTTCAGAAAAAATAAAAAATAAAAAATAAAATTCGCCCCCCCCGCCCCAAATTTTTTGAAAAAATGGATGAGAATCTAGCAATATTTTTATTATGGCCTTAGCTATTTGGACATTCTGTTGCAGAACTTGAAAAAAAAAATTAACAGACAACAGGAAGTCACAGAGACATGCAGAGAGTGGCAGAAAATATGTAGTAGTCAAGACCTTATGATGAACAAGACAGAATTAACAAGAAATCAAATGATGTATATAACATTTTGTTGCAATATTGTCTTCCAATTAGTGAACAGACTGTAGAATACTTGTTAAGATGTTTAACCCGAGACTCATCACTAGGCATCACATGGTCCTAATTTGCGTATGTCTTTGTGACATTTTAAAGCCCCATTTCGGAGGAGTAATGTTCACAAATAAACTTTTCTGTATTCACTTAATGCGTATTTGCATGAATGTTCGTCATATCTTTAAAGTCGTATTCCAACTAATTAGTCAATTAATCATGGGAAACACCTAACACATTGATCTATTTATAAACGGTAAGTTGTCGCCGGCCACATGGTGATGCTCTACAGAGCATGTTCCTTTCACTGTGCAGGACAATCCAAACAAGTGGAATACTAATCAAATGCTCTGGAACACTGTCCTGGGCAAGCAATTTAGCCATAAACTTATGTGAATTATGTAAATTACTACTTCCTGCTCTGGTACATTCGATTGCAACATGTTCTGAGACTGCTGGAACAGTACTCTCGCTGTGAATCGAGCACACTCTTTATATCACTGGTTCACCAGGGTAGATTTAAGAATTCCTACGGAATCCCCCCTAATAACTCCATTAATACATCAAATTTTTGGTATTTTCGTCGGTTAGGAGTGGTTTTCAAATGAAAATATAAAGAATTACAATAACGTCCAGAAAATTACAAGAAAGTCCCCGGAATGTGACTTGAAGTGGGAAAATCCTTTTTCATATTGCCACACACTTCAGTATTTTAAGTGAGAAGGGCCCTTTTGTGTATGTCAGGTTTAAAAAAAAATGTGTGATTTTAAGTGGGTAAGACAAAATATTTGTTTTTATGTAGCTAAGCTCTGACTGGAGTGTACGCACCTGCAGGTTAAAGCCTGCCATTGTTTTTACAGATTTTAATGGCGTTAACTGTGTACAATGGACACCAAATACTGGAAAATCCAACATGGAGGCCACAGTTCTCCAATGGCCATCAGATTCTGTAAAAAAAAAAGATATTGTTTTGGGTTAAAAAAATGAACTTACAATGATATACAAACAAAACAGTGTTCTAACTGAAACAGGTAAATATTATCAAATGTAATAACATGGATATTATCAAGTGTAATAACATGGGTATAATTAAAATAACAATTGCAACATGGATATAATTAGAAATTATTTCTGATACAGGTAAACACTATCAAGTGCATTAACGACTGTAATAGTACAATTAATATGACAACTGGAAAACACAACTAAAATTATACAGTTAATAGTACAATTAAATGACAACTAGAAAATGGAGATTAAGAGAGATTCCAAAACACAACTATAACTACACAGTTAATTGTACAATTACATTACAACTAGAAAACGGAGATAAAGATGGATTCGATATCACAACTAAAACTACGCAGTTAAATGTACAATTACATGACAACAAATAAACTGATATAAGACAGGAAAAGAGCTCTTGCAAAATTATGAGCAAATGAAATTCTCAAGAATAAAACCAGATTAAAGGCGTCATTTCACCGAGTACGATCTGGAAAAATTGCATTCGACCCATTGCGACAATATAAAAAAAGGCCGGGTGATCAGTGGCCGACCATCAGTTTTTTTACCAGCTTCCAAATGGACAACATGGACCCAATCGGTCTGCATCATGTTATGTTATTACAGCACCATGCCCCGCAATAGCAGCAAGACTCTCTGGGTATGTTTAACATGCTGAAGATGAGGAGGAAGAAGTATACCAAGAAGAAATATTGGGTTGCTCCCTGAATGCCAGAGGGAACATTAGGGTCAGTACTCCTCCTTCATGACGGAACTTGGGCTGGGAGATGAAGCTACCTATCGGACCTATTTCTGGATGCCCCAGAGATGTTTGACAAACTGTTGGCTAGGGTGGGCCCCATAATAGGGCTGGAAAGTCTTGTATATATTAATTTCCGGTTTATGACCTCTGGGCACCAGATAATCAATGCCCCTCTGTTTTTCCTACGGTTGGACAATTTAATTTTCATGATCAGCGATATATAAAACTTAAGATATGTTATTTAAACCTTTTATTAATTTCCCCAAAGTTATAATCAATCGATGTCAGAAATTGTATTTAATTCAACAGTTTTTCAATACTATTTGCTCGAAATTTTCCTTACTGTATCACAGGGGAAAGGGAATGTACCGAGAAATTCAGAATCTCTCAGAGGTCATGTGCTGAGACTTTCCGGCCCTATTGTGAAGATGGACACTAACTATAGAAGAGCTATAGAACCATGCATGCAATCAGTTCTCTCTCGATAGGACTGAGCATTGCTCATCCCCATTCTAGCCTCAATTGTCTCTCAACCAATGTCCTTTCACTGACCTTGGTCGCTCTTTCGATGTTCTCTGTGCGACATTTGGGTCAATGTTCATTTTTTGGACATGTCAAAAAACAGAGCTATGATCTCTTTGTCGGGGAGACCATTCCTCGACCATGTGCAACCACGGAAGACCAAGGCATGATCAACCCTCAGTCAACCGTCGGCTACATACAACCTGTGGTGACCAAGCCACGCTCCGAGATTGAAGCTCAGTCTTCCTGGAAGATTTCTCGGTGAAGTGACCCCTTTGCAGTATTACCTGTCAGTGACTGGATTACAAAGACTGGACTCCTCTCAGTTTGGTTTTCATTCAGTATTTCCACACATTGCCGTGGCAACACAATATTGTTCCTGATTTTGGTGGGTTTGCTCATCATTTTCTCACTAAAGCTCAAGCTTTTGTTCTTGACCTCTAAAACACTTGTCAAGGAATCTGAAGATGACATTTCTTTCAGATTTTTTATGGATAACTTCCTGACCTCATTAGCTGATATATCAATGCCATACTGCAATTCCATTATCAGTCGGATCTCAGCTGCCATCAGAGAATCCAAACCCAGTTCAATCAAACTTGTACTAGGATTGAGTTTCTTCTTATTTTCAACACCTGAAATGAAATTATTTTGACAATTTGTCTTATAATACCTTATTTCAGATACCTTTGTTAAATTGGCAGTCATATCAAATATTCTGTTAAGGAATCTGCTTTGTTGTGGATTCAGGTATATAATGTTTGTTTGATTAATTATTGTCGTTTTACATCCTGCCAAGTATTTAAATTTTCACTTATTTGGAGGTATCACCGGCTTCAGGTGAAGTGCCAAACATTTTGACCTGTTATATGGACTGACACCAATCCAGTGAGGCATCTTTTAAGTGCCATGCCTGCTTTGACATGGGACCACCGTTTTGAGTCTTGAGTGATACACACACATGTAAATTTGTATGCCTGCGCACTAGGATAGGGAATGGTCAGTAACATTTTTAAAAGTCTTTGGCATAATCCAGTATTGGGAATCAAACCCAGGACCCCTCACTTGTTAGTCAAACGCTCTACTTCTAGAGCACTGCAAGTGGTCAGATACACAACGTAAAATAAACAGTAAACTTTTCTGTCAACCTGGGCAAAGTGTAAACATGATCCATCTGTAAATCACTAAAGCCTGATGACCGTCCATCTACACTCAGTTTCAGTGTTGAGTTTGTTTATTATAAACTTGTTTGCGAGTAATACAGGTGTGAAAGAACTTTCAATGGATCCCCACTATAATTTTCATACTTGTATCACTCGCAAAAAAATATTTCAAAGCGAAATATGGAGTCATATAATTTCTGGGAACATTTCATTTCAATATAATCATGGTGTACAGTACCCAGCTATTGGCTAAAACAAAATTGACACTCTAACTGAATGTAAATGGGCAATCATGGGACATTAATAGAGCTGTACATAAAATGTAAATTCAACATAAGTGGACAGCAATGAAACTCAGAAGCATGGCACTTTGAAGATTGTGATCATATCAATATAACTTGCCCTGACCTATAAGTCACACAGTGTTTGTTTCTCTTAACCCCAACCCTTTGATGATATAGTTAAATCCATATAATCTGGCGGGGCGGAGTCTCGTGAATTTTTTCTTGACCTGGGCAAGTTTAAATTTTAGGTGATATATCAAAATAACATGGGCAAGACTAGTCGTTTATGCATATTATCATGCTTACAATAATCCATTTGGTAATAAAACACTTAACCAGTGAAGCCTGTCAAAACGGAAAAGTGAGTAAAATTGACTGTATATTTATATCTAAAAGTTACTCCGCCCCGCCAAGATCTGTAAATCAGACAATACATATGAATATATAAGAATAAGGCAAGCATTAATTTGTTTAACAGTTTGCACATACCTACAGCAGTCGAGAGATTGTAATATATCACTTATAACATATTGAATGTCAACCTACAAAGCTCATCATGTAAAACTTTAAACATACCAAACACAGCAAGCACTGCCTCATATAATGTTTTCTTGGTGTTTTTCTCTTCATTCTGTTTACTGAAATCCTTGTCTGCTGGGACGCAGCTGGATACAACCGGATGTGACTGGTTCAGTAACTGGTCTAACACAGCCAAACAGGAGGTCATTCTCTGAGGGACTGTACCGCATACTACGGCTTTGTTGTCACCCGTCATATCTATCACGATGCCAACATCTCCTACTGCACCCCATTGAATGGCAAGTCCTACAAAGATCATAGACCTTTGAACCTCCAGAAAGTGGTACAATTTATTGTTGTTGACCATACTAATTTTTTCCAAATCAGTTTTAACGGGGCTCCAGATAGGATGTGTATCTGTGTAATTTATACATGACATTATTAATGCATAATGAATGCATTCTGTTTTTACAGTTTAGCTTTCTGGAATGAACCCCCTGAAATGGGTTATATTTATGTAAAATTGTAAACAAGAAAAAAACAAGCTAATTCATAGAATTTATATCCCCATCTTTCCCCCCATTCGTAAAGGGGTACTATAATCATATTGAAGGTAAACTCTTTTGAGTCTTGGTTGAAACATGTAATTTTCATGCTGTTGACACAAGCTGTATTGCTTGGAAATGGAACAAAAACTAAAGCCTTATACACAGGTTAGATGTGTTATTGAACATGTATTACAGAATAAAGTGAACTGGTTGAAATAAGCATAGACTGAATATTATATACTTGTAATGATGCTAAGCAGATCTGTGGTAAAAAGACATTTTTTGTTAATCAAGGGGCAATAACACCATCAAAAAACATCTGCCAAAAGTGGCGATCGATCTTGGCCGAGCTCTTTGGGAATTTAACCTTGTTACCAAGTTTGAAGAAAATCGAATAATATTTGTTGCTGAGATTGCACAGAAACGACAGAAAATGGCATTTTTCATTAATCAAGGGGCCATAAGATCTGCCAAAAGAGGCGATCAAATTTGGCCGAGCCCTTTAGGAATTCAACCTTGTTACCAAGTTTAAATTGCAGAGAATGGAAACAGCAGGAAATGACATTTTTCGTTAATCAAGGTGCTATAACTCCGCCAAATAATGTCTGCCAAATGTGGTGATCAAACTTGGTCGCACCCTTTAGGCATTTAACCTTGTTACCAAGTTTGAATAGATTTGGATGATATTTGCTGCCGAGATTGCACAGAAACAGCAGAAAATGATATTTTTCTTTAATCAAGGGCCATAACTCTGCCAAATAACATCTACCAAAAGTGGTGATCAAAGGAATCACTAAAGGACATGTGTCCAGATAGTGAAGCATTGTATTTTAAAAACATCATATAATGTAAAGGCATCTGGAAATATGAAGGTCATGATGGTTAAAAGGTTAAGTCAAAAAAGTGGAGGTTATATAGTCAAGTAATATCATCATGCAAGGCCTCTTTCAGCCATCTTTTGGAAAATGCACTGGCAATACAATTGCCATTGGGAATTTTAATGTCAACTCGTGTCAATTTGGAAAAAAGAGATTGCACACATGTAAATCTAAATGCAATGGAATCTCTTTTCTCAATGCCTTTACCAGAGCTATAATTTTTTTTTTACATAATCGTTGCCATGTAGCACACCAAATTGGGAAAAGCATGCATTTTGCATAGGGAATGTGCATATAAGCTCCATGGAAACAACAAAAATGGCCTGCATGGTCTAACATCATTTGCTGTTACAAAGTGATACTCTAAATGATTTTCTCACAGTAGTAAGCTTAACACAATAATAAACCAAAATTATGACAAAGATAGATCCAGAGACGGACTTAATCAAGCCATAGACCGGAATTTGCTTCATAATCCAGCAAAATATCAGTTCTCATATGTTACCTGGAAAACCATCTTTTTTCCTTTGTTCACAAATCCTTTCCATAAATGAGTTAGCATATCCATAATTTGTCTGTCCAGCATTTCCCTGGCCAGCAATTATGGATGAAAACACCACAAACCAATCCAAGTTCTTGTTACATAAAGTACGACTCCAGTTATCCAGATTGGCAGTTCCATTTAGTTTAGGTTCTAGTACTTTGGTGAAGCTTTCATCAGTTTGGTTTTCCAGCAAACTATCATGAAGTACCTGTGATTAGTCATTAAAAACAAGACATTTTGGTCACTGATGAATTATATTAAGATATATTTAGTGGCCATTATAACCAAACTTTGTCATGAAATCTTTCTGAAATTTCTACAATCATTTACATTTTCATTCTCCAAATTACGGAAATTGTTGGTATAAAACAAAGACCTTCAAACTGGTTCTATACTTGTGTTTGTGCCAACAGACTATTGAACATTTCTTTTAAAAGGCAACTTCATATTTCACACTATATGTTATACACTATCAAGGCATGTCACTAGCCATTTCTTGAAAAATACACTCAGTAATGTCACTTTCAAATAACTGCACATTTGACACACATTATACACACTGATAGTGAGGTGACCAATAATTGAACACCTGACATGTCAAATACACATCTGACATCATGTCATACACACCGATAGTGAGGTGACCAATAACTGAACACCTGACATGTCAAATATAAATCTGACATCATGTCATACACGTCGATAGTGAGTTGACCAATTACTGAATACTTGACATGTCAAATACAGATCTGACATCATGTCATCAAACCTCCAACATCATGTCAAACACACCTTTGACATCATGTCATATACAAATCCAATAAACATGCTGACCAATAACTGAACCAAACATCTGACATCACGATTTACTGATTTCATACAGAATGTAATGTCACTAAAAACTCTCTCTCCCTGACATCATAATTTATTGATCATTAACCACTAACTGTATATCTACACAATAATTTCGTGATGCCATACAGACAGTAATGTTACTTACAACTTTAATTCTTCCCCTCTCTGTCTCTCTCTGACATCATAATTTATTGATCATTAACCACTAACTGTATATCTACACAATAATTTCGTGATGCCATACAGACAGTAATGTTACTTACAACTCTAATTCTTCCCTTCTCTGTCTCTCTCTCTGATGCAATAGTTTATTGATCACTAGCCTGTAACTGTACATATCTGAAACCATAATTCACTGATGCCATACTGACAGTAATGTCACTTACCATTGCCAAGTGGAATATCCCTCCAACTGGTGCACATTCCAATGCATCTTCTATTAGGCATCTACATCCAGCCTCTGTTTTGATGTCGTGTATAGAAACGTCTACTTTAACTCCAGCCTCTCTCCAGAATCTTATTTTTCGTGCTTGATAGCCTGTCCGTACTCCAGTTCTAGAGGTCAAAATGAGAATCATTGCTCCTCGTCCAATTAACCAATCCGCTAATTCCAAACCAAATCCACCCAATCCTCCTGTAATTATGTAGGACTTGTCTGGGTGAAACTGTGTTGTTTCTATGGCGGGCACTTTGAATGTTATAACATCTTCTGCTGCAACCGGTTCGTCTTTAATCTTGAGAAAATAGAAATCAAAAACAATTTTGCGAGTACAGTGGAACCTCGCCTAAACACCACCTCACTTAGGAGACCACCTCATGTTTCAGACCACAAAGGAACAGTCACACTACACTGTATAATGCTAACGAACATTGAACAAATAGAAAAAATGTGGCACAAAGTTATATGGTGGCGAAAGGTGCTCTTGCAACTGATGTATGGGATGCATAAAACAGACAAAACCCATAATGATCACATGATCAACGCACATATACAGGACGTACAAGGTTCAATTGATGGACATTACCATATGAGTAACGGACTTTTACCGCATAAAAGGTATGAGGAACAGACGAAATGTTCTTTGAATGTCTGACAAACGTATTTTTATTGGTCACATGACAGACATAATAATGTTGAACATATTTTACATATCCTGTAGTAGTCCGGACATGTATTGGGTCCACCTTACAAAAACAGATGCAAACCAGACAAGTACCAAATAAGGAACAAAAAGCAAACCAATTGCTAACGTACATGTAACAGACAACTTTGTACATGTCTGTTTGCACTATACGGTGTATTGTGACTATCACCTAAGTTTTCAGTCTCTTGAAAAATATAAAATAAGTACAAACCCTCACTTAAGAGACCACCTCACTTATCCAACCACTTTGTCCGTCAGTTAGGTGGTCTTAATTGCATGGTTCCACTGTAATTATCTTGTATAGCAGAGTACTATTCCTATAATCTTATCGGAGACTAAAGACTTTTACCAAGTGCTTCAGGTCAAGAAACAGTGTTGTGTTATGTTATATAGGATCTGATGTGATCAGAAGTAACTACTGACATTAAATTGTGTTAAGTTATATAGGATCTGATGTAATCAGAAGAAACTACTGACATTAAATTGTGTTATATGGGATCTGATGTGATCAAAAGAAACTACTGATATTAAATTGTATTATATGGGATCTGATGTGATCAGAAGAAACTACTGACATTAAACTGTGTTGTGTTATATAGGATCTGGTGTTAAAAGCAGTGGCTACTGACATTAAATTGTGTTATATGGGATCTGATGTGATCAAAAGAAATTACTGACATTAAATTGTGTTATATGGGATCTGATGTGATCAGAAGAAACTACTGACATTAAACTGTGTTGTGTTATATAGGATCTGGTGTTAAAAGCAGTGGCTACTGACATTAAATTGTGTTATATGGGAACTGATGTGATCAGAAGAAACTACTGACATTAAACTGTGTTGTGTTATATAGGATCTGATGTTATCAGAAGAAAATACTGACATTAAACTTGTGTTGTGTTATATAGGATCTGGTGTTAAAAGCAGTGGCTACTGACATTAAACTGTGTTGTGTTATATAGGATCTGATGTGATCAGAAGAAACTACCACCATTAAACTTGTGTTGTGTTATATAGGATCTGGTGTTACAAGCAGTGGCTACTGACATTAAACTGTGTTGTGTTATATAGGATCTGATGTTATCAGAAGAAACTATTGACATTAAACTTGTGTTGTGTTATATAGGATCTGGTGTTACAAGCAGTGGCTACTGACATTAAACTGTGTTGTGTTATATAGGATCTGGTGTTACAAGCAGTGGCTACTGACATTAAACTATGTTGTGTTATATAGGATCTGATGTGATCAGAAGAAACTATTGACATTAAACTATGTTGTGTTATATAGGATCTGATGTGATCAGAAGAAACTACTGGCATTAAACTGTGTTGTGTTATATAGAATCTGGTGTTACAAGCAGTGGCTACTGACATTGAACTGTGTTGTGTTATATGGGATTTGATGTGATTAGAAGAAACTACTGACATTAAACTGTGTTGTGTTATATAGGATCTGGTGATACAAGCAGTGGCTACTGACATTAAACTGTGTTGTGTTATATAGGATCTGATGTGATTAGAAGAAACTACTGACATTAAAGTGTGTTGTGTTATATAGGATCGGATGTGATTAGAAGAAACTACTGACATTAAACTGTGTTGTTTTATATAGGATCTGGTGTTACAAGCAGTGGCTACTGACATTAAACTGTGTTGTGTTATATAGGATCTGATGTGATCAGAAGAAACTACTGACATTACAGTGTGTTGTATGGGATTTGGTATGATCAACACCAACTACCTATTTTGTTATAGAGGATCTAGTTTCATGAACAACAGCATGTCAAATTTGAGTGGGAAAACAAGAATGAGAAATTGACTGATCCTGGATCCCGGAAACCACTTACTTTGAGCAGGGTTTTACTATAGTACGAATCTTCTACTGCCATATTCTGGAAGGCTTCCTTTAGATGATCAGTGGTGTATGCTTTGCTCCGCAGTGGTGGAAAATTTCTTTTACAGAGTCCATTTTCAAACATTTCAAGGCAATGTTTGTTGTTCAATATGTTGTCAGTAGAAGAACTAACTCGGTAGTATTCTATATTGCCTTTCAATTTTCCAACATCTGTCAAATTTGAAATGATTTAAAATTCAAGTCAGACAACAGACTCAAATGGTTTAATTGGTGACCACCTTTCCTATTAATTTAATAATAACTTTTAAATTCAACAAACTAAATAATCGGCAGTCATAAGAAATTTTAACTTGCCGCTGAATAGTCGTAAAACTAAATGGTATTCGTAAAGTTTTTGACCTTTTATGAAAAGATGCCCAGGAGTCATCAAATTGACAATTTCTGTTACCCTTACCCGAAAGATGATAGATATTAAATTTGAAGTGATATGGCCAGTGGAAGAGTTTAATAGATATGCAATATACAACATATTTTCAATTGACTTGGGTGACCTGTACAAATGCTAATTAAAATATTTAAGATTTGAAAATTTTAGATAGTTAACCTTGGCTCAAGTGCATATTACAGATTTAATGGTGCTACTTAGGATTTCTGGAATGCCCAAAACAAAGTTTGTTTACAATATCTTTCTTTACAATCCATCATGTATCATACCGAAGCCATCATTCAATTCTCTACAAAGTTCAATGTATTTTCCACCAGGTGCTATAAAATGGAGCCCTAATCCAAGATCTTTGTCCAGACGAGTGTTCAAAAAGATGTCAACACCTTAAAAAATATAGATGACAACATCAGACATAGACATTTGTTTTAAAAAGAAAATTGAAAAGAAAAAATATGCTTGTCTTTTGATTCAAGTTGTTGAGGTTCTGATTTTATTGCAGCATACATGCAAACCCATCAGAGACACCTACACTTGGTTTCTATGGTAACAATTTATAAATCAGAAAACAAGTAATGTTGGAATGTCTATAACATTGTAAAAAAATAAATAATCAAATAAAAGAGTTACAAAAATTTACACAATCTATAGACAACATGAAGAGGCGAAAAACGGCACTGTAAATGTATGGTGGTGAGTCCAGAGCAACTCAATATCTGCCCCCCCCCTTTACAAAACTGAATAAATAAATAAAAAACAAGCATGCAAGCGAAAAAATCAACAACTTAAAAATGTCTCTTAACTTCATTCATATTTGGTTATTGAAACAGTCTAAAACCAACATTTTTCGTATCTCTCTCACCCTTTCCTTTTGTTGCCTGTGCAATATCGGATACAAATGTTACTGGATTTTCCACAATCAGAATACGACTGTCGGAGATGTCCTCAAAGCAAGACTTGAGGTAGTGATATTTCTGGGGCGATGAAACTGTAACAAAGTAGTTACATCCATGATGCTGTGCAACTGTGATGGCTGCCATCCCAACATCGCTAGTAGCATCATAGATCATAACTGTATTCTCTTTCTTGACTTTCCCAAAACAGACGAGGGAATATAGTGCTAATCCATAGGCAGATATAACTGTGGCGGCATCTTGTAGAGACCAGGTATCCGGAACATCCCATAAATATTTTTTATCGGCCACCACAACAGTGTTCACCACCTGAAATAACAGCGAACAAGAGAGTTAATGTGGAGATGAAATAACTTTATCTGGAAATGTCAATCCTGTAAGTGAAATCAAGGGGTTTTTTTAAAAAAAAAAAAATTCAAGCAATGGAGCAAAGCTAATAGCTGCTTTTAAAGAATAATTTGAGGTTATAATGGCAGGATACATGTAAGCAGAATACAAAATTCTTTAATTTTCAATGTTTTTATATGTCCCACTCAATAATGTTTGAGTCATTTGGTGGCAGCCTGATATTAGAGGTGAAAGAGAGCACCACCAACCTTCCACAATTAAACTGGAAAACTTTTTTACAAAATGAGCTTAGGTTCCAGTGGGACTCCAATCTATGCTGACCAGAGGTGAAAAAACAACATGGTTTGAAGTGTGATGCTGTATCAACTGGGGAATGGAGGTCCCCATCAGTTTAACATAATTTCTGTTTGTTTGATTGATGTTTTACATCCCATCAAGAATTTTTCACTTATACACTTTTCACTCCACACTCAACAATTTTTCAGTTATATGGTTACCTGGAAAGAGACCACTGGCCTTACACAAGTAAACTAGTCTCATATGAAAGACCTATAACTTTCATTCCATATTCCGGGTAGAGACAGAATTTTATTGTCATTTTATTGCTGCGTTAAATATGTCGAAAGCAATAGATGATTGGTTCAAAGCTGCCGATATATACCTACCTGATTACTTTTCGACAAACCAATGACCCTCCTTCTGTCTTGTGTAATTCCTGAAAATTCGATCCAATTGGAGTTTCCGTTACGGTCAGTTGCTATATTGGTTTCCAGTGACATCTTGTGGGATAAATTAAGTGCTATGTAAAAAACATGACACAATTCTTGTGTTGGCGTAGGATGTAAACGAGGCGTCTTGAACCAGGCCAAACTAGACAAATCGCCCAGCGTTTTAGTCATCAAGTGGGCATCTTCTGTCATAACAGTTGTCTGCTCTTGTTCTGAAATAATTACTAAACCTAAGTAATGGTTTGATATTAAAATGCCTCATCTAAATGACAAATCTCTAAGATGACTTGACATCTGTTTTCTGAACATTTGAAAATATAAGGGAAGCTGTTAAATTTAAGGGCAGATGCCATAACATAGGTTGAGATTTTGTCATACTCTACATTCAACAGATGACATCTACAGAACATTTCTTGTAGAAACATCTATAGCTAATAATTCTTTTGACCTCTTCATCCCATTACTTAGATGGCTTTTGGTGTTACATTTAGATTTATTATTTGGCCTTGTCTGATACCACTTTCTCTTTAGAAAATCTATGTAAAATTGGAGCTCAACTGTTGAAGTCTAATTTACTGAAATGATCGTCTTGAGCATTATAACTTTGGTATTATGTTTATAATAGTTTTTCTAGTTTTTCAATGTTTTCAGATCATCCTAGTCTTTATGACCTTTTTCAATGTCTTTATTTACTCATCTTTTTTACTTAAAAGCTATTTTTCAATGTCTTCATTCATATAATCTCTTTGTCTTTACAACCTATTTTCTGTATCGTCATTCTTATCATTTTTACCTAACACTGATGGCCTTACAGAATTTACAAGGTTTCAGTATAAACGTTAACTAGGTCATACCAAGACATTTTGGTAGCCGCCACCAGCAACATGTAAGAGCTTGATACTTTTGAAACACATTAAGCCATCTTTCACTTTGTTTTAGCTCAAAGCTGTGCTGAAACCTAACGTGTGTGCACAATTGCCGGTTTAAGTGCTGGAGGCCAATGGTCTGGTACATTTCAATTGGGCTTTCTCTTATATCATAAAACATGATTTCTTTTCTCTGAAACAATTAAACTGGTCATTGCAATATAACCAAATAGTTTGACTGTGGTATAAAGTCACCAGTAAACAAACATGGACACCTCATGACTTTTCCTTTGCCAAGCAATAGCTGAGTTCGGAGTCTGTCTGAATCGCTTATCTTTCCCATTTTTTATTGATTGTCTGACATGCGACTTTCAATTTTTCTGAGCCACTTCTTCATTATGGAGCTTTTGTTTGAATGGCATTTTATTCCACATCCAACAATGTTTCAGGTACATGGTGGCAGCTTGTTTTTAATGCTATAACAGAGAACCTGCAGCCCTTTTCACAAAAAATCTTAAGATAACTTTTACTCTTAAGAGTAAAATTAAGATTGTTATGGTTTTCATGAAAAATCTTAAGTGAATCTTAAGATAAAAATCCGTCGTAACTTTAAGAGAGCTATCACCCACACTTAAGAGAAATTTTTACTCAAGATTTTATCAATATAATCGTAAGTGTCTCCATAGAAAAAAAAGATGAATTGATATGTTGTTTGATATGATTAACAGAATAGCTATTCGCAGAGAACGTATTTTTGACAATAAAATGTGAGTATAGAGAGATCGATGAGTCACTAAATATTGACCAGTCGTTAGCTTTTTCCGAGGCACTGCATCGTGAACTTAGCAGACACAACAAGAGATTTAATTGAAAGGCAGACAGAAAAATATCATGCAATTCCTCCCCATATCCTGAGGGCATTTTGTATTTAGTAAGTTAATAAATCTAGGACTAGATCGATTACGTTGTGTTGAAACTACAGAAGATCTAGGCCACCATACTGTACTGTCCTCGTCACATAATCCGTGAATCAGAAAAGATCTAGAATAGAAATCTAGGCCTATATCGTTGTCATGATAAGATAACATATGCATACCTTTTGTAATCCTTTAATAGATCTACAATGATAGATTTAGTCAAGAAAATTAAAATTTGCTAGCCCTGCCACTATTGTTTACATCTGTACCAAATCCTAGCGTTCTTAAAGTCACGCACTCTGACGTCATGTAACAGGTCGATCCAAGCTGATAATTAGGGGTGTTTCAAATGAAGTTGAGTTTACTAGATCTATCATCATCATTACCAGGAAATATTTAAATTGCATCGGCGGATTTAGAGGGACGGTAGGGCTCTCAAAGCTTAGTTAAAAATAAAATAAAATCCTTGAGACTACTTGGTCGAATTTCTGCTCCGATTTTAATATACATTTAACATTGCACTTTTTTGCTGAATCAGTTATCTTCTTTTGAGAAAGATAATCAATTTGATTTATTAGCAGATTATCAGGCAAAGGCCATATTGTCGCGTCTGAATGTAGAAAAAGGCGTCTATGGACTTTCAATTTCATTTTTTTTTCTGAAAGCGTAAACCCCGTTCCCCTTACGAAATGCGATCCCTATAGTTGACAAAATAGGTGTAAAACCTTCAATTTCTCTAGATTCCTAAAAAAAACACAGAATTTTCGCGACTCGCTCCGTTCAGCAACAATATCAAGACTTATGCCCCCCTTTAAAATTCTCGGTTTAGCTTTGGTGAGATATACATGATATAAAAGTTGTACACGACATTTTTTAAAAAGTAATAAATGTCACCATCGGCACCACTTTTACTTGTTCTATATCCGCTAATGCGATGTGATACTTTGAAGGACAAACAGGTCATAATTTAGTGTCTAAAAACTTCAAAACGACCTCACGGGGCTTGTAAAACTACACCATTTCCAGGGAAGGATACACCATAGGGCCGTTTGCTGTGAAAATAATCCCTTTGAGATTAACAATGGGACACCGAACTTGTCGTTAGATCGAGTCTGGAAGCTTACGGATTTCCAGATTTATTTTTTTCAAAGGTGCGTGACCCATAGTCTCAAATGAAATATTGCTTCACAATTTATTCAAAAATTTTAAACCTAAAACATCATCACTAAGGCTTGTATTCTATAACAATTTAGTATAATCGTCTATCTAAATGGATATGTAAAATAAATGTACAAAAAACCCAAATTTTTATGAAATACAATTAGATCTAAAAATATAAACACACGATATCGTATAAATAATTTACTACTAGGTATTTCACGAAGGAAGTACTGTTTATATTGTAAACAATTTTAAATTGATAAATTTAGTAAAGATCAATGATAAATTTAAAATTGATGAATTTAAAAGTGAACACCTGGCAGTATGAATATCTAAAACGCAAACGTGAAGCCTACTCAACATACACATTTAAATTACGAAATAGAATTTAAAATGTTAATACACAAAAACAAAGCCTATAAACATATAATTTACTGATGTATAGATCTAGATAACATAATACATGTAAAACACAAACAAATACACTAGTATTGTGTAATTTCAAAGGCTGGAATAAGAAATAAGTAGAGCTTTGTGAAACTTTATTTAATCATTATTCAAACTTGATTGAATTTCATTTACACCAAAAATATTTGTTTTTTTCTGGATTATATTCAGTGCAAATACATCAACTAAAATACATGTGACGCCTTACCGGAAATATTGTATGCGCATGCGAATCGAAAGTGAAACGTCGTTGCTATGCTTACTTTAATCGTAAGAGAAAAACTTAAGATTTTATCTTACGATTAAATCTTAAGAGAAAATTTAAAACCTTTTATGAAAATGACTTAAGATTTATCTTACGATACTCGTAAGAATTTATCTTAAGAATAATCTTAAGATTTTTTGTGAAAAGGGCTGCTGATATCAATGTACCCAGGAAGAGACCTTTGGCCTTATGCAAGTTAATTGGTTCACCTTTCTATATAGTTAGCTCTAAGCTTATAAGCCCCCTCTCTTTTATCTTAGCTTACCACTCAATATGGAACTTACTTGGAAGAAGTCGTAGTGAACCATGAACTCCATCTTTGAATACATTCATCACCAGATCAGAAGTGACAAGATCATGTGGTACAGAAGTCAAGGTTTCCTTCTTGTTCATGTTGTAGATGCACCTAAATTTAATAGAATTTATGACAAGTTTCAGAAATGTCATATAGTTTTCAGAAATGTATGACAAATTACAGAAATGTATGACCATTTTCAGAAATGTAAAACAGCCATGCTTCATTGAACTATGATTGATAATTTTCAGAAATGTATGACAATTTTCTGAAATGAATGATAAAATTTTCAGAAATCCATGATCATTTTCAGAAATATATATTTTTCAGAAATGTAAAACAGCCTTGCTTCATTGAACTTTGAGTGCATGCTGAAATAAACATTCAGATGTGCTAAATATATCCCTCTGAGACCTTGCTACATTGTGATCAACATGCTTCAAGTTTCATGGACCACACTTTGAAAAACAATTCTAAGACCATTTGATTTGATTTGATTTTTTGTTTTACGCCATACTTAACAATCTTTCAGTCATATGATGGTGGAGGATAAACCCCGGTTACCCGGGTAAAGACCACCGACCTTCCGCAAGAAGAGAAAATTCATAATCTTACAATGTAGGATTTAAACAGAAATCATTGGATAATATTGAACTCTGACCTTATTCTTTCACCTCCAGGCTCCCTTCTTAAACTGTTGACCAATCCAATGATCCCACTTGCTTCTGCATTGTCTGTAACCAGCCACAAGTTATGTCCTTTCTGTTGACTCTGGCTATACTTAAGGTTTTCTTTGAGTTTCTTCAGCCACTTGGTATGACTGCCACTGACAGACAAGATGCCCTGACTCTGTACTCTCTGTTCTGATTTCTTTCTCAACAGAAATGTTGTATTCAACAATGCATCACCCATCTTGGAAATGACCTTGAATCCTTCACCTTCAAAGATTTCAGACCACTTTCTCTCATCACAATAACAATCAAAAGATCTGATATCAGAGTCACTTATCTCCTCTTTCTTACTTTTGAATCCTTCCACAGCAAACATTATCTGAGGATTATGCGTCACCTCAGTAACCAGAAGAAACCCATCTTCTTTCAAAATCTTTGAAATGTGCTGCAAGGAATTTGAGATATTCTTTTGACTGTGTAAGACATTGTCAACAACAACAAGATCATAAAGACCAGCATTTTCAGGAGGACCATCAGAAAGGATCCATTTTGCAAGGTTAACACCAGACGATTTCAGGTCAGAAATATTCAGACTATCAGAATTCCCTCCTGCTACAGTGTAATTGACTAATATAGTCAGTCGCCTGTTCAGATGTTTCAGGATTGGTTCGTGTAACATGTGCCCGGGAGTTTGTACTTCCAAAATATTGATCACATTTGATACATTGTTTTCCAGAACTACATCAAGGCAGCTATGTAGAACCCTGGGGCTCTGAAGGTTGGTCAAGAGCCTGTCCCGCTTAAGTTCCACTTCAAATGCAGATAATATATTATTTATATTTTTGGTGAAATTTTCATCGAGACTTGTTGATGCAACTTTTCTCAATACTTCTATCAGAATGAAATCTCTTGGACTACTGGATGATGACTCGGAGACAGAGGTGTTCAAATTACTTGGCAGCATCTTAGCAACTCTATGTATCAGATCTTTGTTACAAAGATCTAGTTTCTCAACCGATTCTGCAATAGTTTTGAGCCAATTATTGACAAGCTTTAAGCATTGTGTTGCATAGTCCTCCAGATCCTGAGATGTTAGAGCAGATCTGTCTGTTTCTAAATATGGAATAAAGTGACTCTCTTCCAGGAGGGGTGAGTTTGGAGTCATTTTCCTGGGAACAGACTGGAACTGAGGTCTTTGTATTTCAACACCACCAGACACTATTGTCTGTGCATAGTTGTCAACCACCACCAAAACACCTGTAAAATACAATACACCCTGTACAGAAGTAACATTTTTGTGTCCCTGCTGTGTGCAAACAATACATCTGCCACTTTCTGTGGTCTAAATATTATGACAGGTCAATGTCCAAAAACAGGATTATACCCAAGACTTTGATAAGTTAGTACAGTCAGACGGCCTGATAACCACCATCGTTATTCCGGCAACTACACCTACCTACAGCATTTTACCAAGAACAAATATACATAATATTATTTGCTGTCGATATGATAGAATTTACAGCTTCCGACATCAGCGGTAAAAGGTGCATTTTAGCCGAAAATCCATGAATACAACAATGCAAATATATACCATTGATAATATTACTGATAGTTTGTATTCAAAGAACATATCGCAATTAAAATGATTAATGATACCATGATTTTGAGTTTACGCAGAAAATGAAATAAATTTTATTCTATAAGCTTCTTTTATTTCTCTAAAAGAAGAAGGGTTCACCATAACTGGTTTTTTTTTTGTGAAAAACTGGGTATAAAAATTGAAATCAGGGCTTTTTCTGTAGTTTATATGGAGCTGATATTCAGCCCATTCCAATTACAAACAGCTAGTGTTTTTTCCCCCAATTTGTTAAAAATCAATTCCCACTTTAGTTTACAAACGGTGACGGTGATGAAAAAAAAAGCAATTATTGCTGGGGGGAATGTATTGAGTAAAGAGATAACATTATATTTAGATTTACATGTGTGCAAACTATTTTTCCGAATTTGACACTATTTCACATTAAAATTCCCAATAGTGTCGGCAATGGCATTTTCACAAGACCTGGAAAGTCATAAATTTTTTTGACAAGATTTAAAACCAAGGCCACAAGAAGTGTGACATATTTAAGAACCTCACGGCATTGGCAGCAGTCCATAAAACCTACAGGTTTGAATTTGTGGCACTTCATGTATAGCTGAGGAAGTCTACATACAAGTGGAAAAATATTGGAAGGTACAACAATATGATATTAACAACATGAGCAACAATATCCCTCCACCCTAAAAAAAAAAACAAAAAACAAAAAACAAAAAAACAAAAAACAAAAAAACACCCCAAAAAGGCCCATGGGCCACATCGCTCACCTGAATTGTGTTGGTATCTTACAAATATGGGAATCTCAAATTTACAAATCATTTTACTACTCCTTAGGAGTGGAGGAGACTTAAAAATGAATGAAAATGACAAAGCTGGGAAAGATGTCAAAAAGATGTCAAAAATAAGTTTTCACAAAATTACCACACTTTAATCATACATCTATGTAGATCACTCAGATAGAGGAAGAGATTTTTAAAAATGGGTACCCCCTGGGACCTCTTTTGCCCTACCTGAGAAGAAGTCAAAAATGTGGAAATTACCCTCTCCCCCCTTCATTTATCTACCAACCCACAGGTAAAACACTTAAAATAAATGCATCGTAATGAATAATTGTGGAGAAAATCAAATAAATCATACAAAAATGAATGATAAAAGGGGTATAGGATTTTTACTTATTCAAATCATTTAAGTCTACATATCTATGCTCAACAAAACAAGTTAATACCAAAACAAAAGTTTAAGCCAAATAAAATTTTTATCATAAACATAACAATTTTGTGAAGGATCACCTTTTAACTAACATATAAAATGACAAAGGACTAAAAACGCAATTGCTAAACCAAATTATTGATATGGATAGACAGAAGGACGGGCAATCAATCCATAGGCAGGTTTTTGTTTGGCAATCCAGCTAGCAAATAAAAGTTTTAATGTTAATTTTTTTCAACAAAAAATATTCTATCTCCTTTTTTTACAATAGATATATAATAACAAAACTAATATTCACATGAATAGATATGATTAAATTAATATATGTTTTGTGGCAATGGTTTGAGAATTCCAATATGGCAATTATTTGCAATTGATTGATTTAACCATACCATGCTAGACCTGACCTTGTGTTCACAAAATATACAGGAATATAAAATGTTCTATGCCCGTGTATAACTCTTATTTGTTATTGTAAATTAACCACAAGTAGTACAAGTAAAATTAGTTTTTCTCTTTTGATAAATGCAGCTAATGACCCCTTTCATATTATTTTACCTCTTTGTTGTTCGCTAACTGGATGAATTTTCTGCAGATGCAACTTGGGATTGATGGAGAGAAACTTGAGACCAGTGGGTAACAGTAGTCCATGGCCTTTCATGGTCAATACACTTATCTGAAGCATAGAATCCAAAAAACTGATCCAATTATCATTCCATATAAGTTGTCCCTCATCACCTGAAAATGTAAATAAATAAAAAAAAATACAACAAAATAATTACACCAGCTGTTTATCTATCTCAACAAGGCTTGGTTGAAGAATTTTCATGGGGGAGAAAATGTGCGACAAAAATTTTCGGTGGTTAGCCAGACTGTGTGCAATCAGTGTTCAAAGGTTCTTTTTTTCACTAAGGCTCTATTTCTTACAATTCACTAGAAAGTGGGTTTTTTTTTGTTGTTTTTTTTTTAATTTCTGACTTGTATAAATATGTCAATTAGTTGTTTTTAATCAATATGTAAACTAATTTATGGATCTCAATTGTGAATTTTATTGTTTTATTAACCTTTTATACAGATGAATCTTTGTTTTGTTCTTTTCTTTTTTTTTTTTTTAGAAAAAAGAAGAAGAAAATATATTTTACATGTATTATTTGTTTACTATTAAAGGGGAAATCACAGAATATTCTTTCTTGTCAAGCATTTTCAATGGAATCAATGAATATACTGTGAATTAATTCATTTTAATTTTTGTTCACTTTACTGACATCATTTTAAAATGTTCGAAGTACATTTAGAGATATTTTATCTTTCATCGATTGGGTTTGGTGATGCCCTGATAATATACCATATCAGAAGTAAAGAAAAACGCAGAACTTTCCTTGAAATGAGGCATTTTCAGTCAAAATTAATCAATATACTGTAAATATTTTTTTTTTTTTGTTCTGTTAAAATTGAGATCAATTCCAGAAATTATTGTTTGATCACTTATTTCCCAATTTGAGGCATCGTGGCTACCCATGGTACTCAATTACGGCATTTAGTCACTCCCACAAAACATTGCTACAACCAATCAAACAACAACGAGGGGTACAAACCAGCCTCTGATTGGTTACAAAACTTTTTTGAAAGCTCGTGTATTGTTTCATGCGGTGAAAATCTTACATGTCATTTTTCAAATTTTGGGACAGTTATCGTTTTTTTTTAAGAAATATTAAAGCCACATTCTGGGGAGTAATATCCATAAATAATCTCTTCTATACTCTCTTAATGCGTAGTCACATGAACTTTCGTCATATTTCCAAAGTCCTATTCCAACTAATTAGTTAATTAATCGTGGAAAACACCTAACACATTGATCTATTTATAAACGGTAAGGAGTTGCAGGTTATGTGCTGACACTCTACTGAGCGTGTTCGGTTCACAGTCCAGGACAATCCAGGCAAGTGGAACACCAATCAAATGCTTTGGAACACTGTCATGGGCAAGCAATTTAGCCCAAAACTTATGTGAATTATGTAAATTTTATCGATATCTTTGAAATAACTACTTCCTACCCTGGTACATTCGATTGTAAACCGTTGAAACTGTGCTGGAACAGTGCTCTCACGGTAAATTGAGTACACCCTTTATATTACTCGTTCACCAGGGTTAATTTAAGAATTCCTATGGAATTCCCATAATAACTCCATTATTACATCATTCTTTTTTTTATTTTTTTCATTTTCATCTGTTAGGAGTGGTTTTCTACTGAAAATGTCAAAAAATTACAATAAGGTCCAGAAAATTACAATACCATGCCCAGAATGTGACTTTAAAAAATCAGGACAAAGAAGGAGTTTTTAAAAGAATAATCAGGACGACTGGAAATGGGGGCCAAAATCGAAAGTCTCCCGTGGAAATAGGTAGTGTTCACAAGTATATCTGATACTTTTTATATAAATTTTGAAAATATTATTAAAAAGTAAGAGGAAAGATCAACTTTTTTAAAATAAATATATTTTATTTGATGTACATTCCTCCTACAATACAACAGCAAGAGGTACCCTGTAAAAACATGAAATTTAAAAAAATTTGATCACAGGAACTTGCAACGACAAATCACAAATGTATATGTTAAATTAAACTTGTTAACTAGAACTCTTTT
>BROG01000970.1:0-70000 GCA_030159075.1 Atrina japonica
TAGTCCCTATATTTATAGCCATTTCAAATAGTATATTCACCTGAAATAATTTTAAGTTTAGCTAATGTTTAGTTAAATAGCTAATTAAAAGCAAAATCTACAGTAATTCTATACATTTTACAAGAATATTGTAAAATCGAAACGTTGACACAGATTGAGAGAGGGAGCAAGGACTGAGTAAGAGATTGCAGTTTTACGTGATAGATGTTCTAATTCTCAAAAATAAAAATCATTTCATGTCTTTTAACTTATTTGTAAGTTGGAATCAACTTATTCAACTATACATTGATGTACACAATACACTATAATTTATTTTTTGTAAAACACCTCATTTTATTGGATGAAATTTCTAGGTTAAATCTGTATAACCAACTTTGCTATCATGCGAGGAACTACGTCGGCAATTGTTAGGACAACAATTGCAGCGGTATAAGGTATTATTGCGCTTCATCATTTATTGTTATTGTGTTGTATTTCTTGAATATTGTTATTTAATCTTAAAATTGAATTTAAAGGTTAATTATTTTTCGCTTTTTAATAAATCAAATGGATAAATATTAACTTTTTAGTTGTTTACTGAAAAAAAAATGACCTATGTTGAGACAGAGTACACTTTTTGTGTTGCGCTTCACGCAATTTTAGGTATTTTGAAAAGTTTAGGGCCCCAAACCTGACACCGCAATAGAGTTATTGGAAAGATAACTAAAACTTTAATTATACAAAAAATGGTCAATAAATAAATTTATCAAAGCTTTTATGCGAATTTAAAGTCTTATATCTAAACTTGGAGGAAAAACTCCGTTTTATATTCGACTGCCATGTTGTATAATATTTTGTTAATACAATAGCTTTAAATTTGTAATTGTAATTTCATTGTTGTGTGACTCCATATTACCTTTCGGTAATATGTGTCGCTAAAACGTAGAACGGAATGGAAAATATCAAATGTGTGAATTATAATTCCGCATTTTAGCGTTACGTTTCACGTCATTGCTAGTCAAAACATTCGCTTATGATTCCGAGCCAAAGGGATATACAGTACCGTGCCAATAGTGAGTCAACTATCGCCATTTTCCATGTCTTTCTATGTTAAATAAACGTTTTTCAAATACCTGTCACAAAGAATTGCTTGCATCAAATCTTGTCAAAATCCAAACATTTATATAAAAAAATCTTTATCATTATGTCTGAGCGGCAACAATTTTTCTTTGTAGAAAGTATTTTAGTGACACCACCCACTGTGAACAAAAAAAAGGAAATGTCGCTGCAAATTCCACTTATCATTTAACAAATAGTACATGCAATTTTCAAGAAACTGACACATTCCAAACCAATTTAGAAAGATAGTACATAGACTTCCCCGTAAATGTGCAAAAGTTGACAATATTTCATCATGTACATCAGCCCGGCCAATTATTTTTAAAAAGTTGATTTACCATAGATAGCTTTGGGAAAATGACTTTAATTGACTAACTTTTGGCATGGGAATGTGTTCACGATGACGAATACCCGTCGGCCAGACATTAGACAAGATAACTGAAAGAAAATCATTCACTCAAATGTTTTCAAACTTTGCATACTTACCGACAACTGACCTTTTTGACAGGATGGTGAATTCAATGGGTCAAATGACAAAGTCAGTTATGCTATATTTCCATTCTGATTGCATTGTATAAAAGGCCAAGCATCAAGGAATAGAGTCCACAAAACAGTCTATATACTCAGTATAGTTTGTCTTGTTCTCGTTATAACGAGATAGTTTTCTGGCAACCACAAGATTTATTTTTTGTTTGTTTGTTTGTTTGAATATGACCCGAATAATTCAGCCGTTATATTCCGCTCACTTCGATCACTACAATGAAGCCTGTCTGTAAGAGGATGTTGTAATAATTCGAAATAGTGTAAATTGTGTTTTCTTCCACACTCAGCGATTGGTCAGTTATATGACGGTGGTCAGTTTCAAATGTTGATGGAAAGAATCCGGTTACAAATTAATGTACATGGGAAAAGACCATCGGTCTACAAGATATATTGACAATTGAAAATGAAGAAGTACTGATGGATAATTGAAACTCCACAGTCCATTAGAATACGACAAATTAGATGTAAAAATATTCTTAACATGAATAACAATTGCGAATCCCAAACGGGATAGGGCCGGTGTCCAGAAGGAGTCAGCGTCCCCTTCCAGCACAATAGTAATCGTCTATATACGTAATTTCTTAATCTTTACTCATAAGAACAAGACAAGTAAATCGTATGGTATATACACTAAAACGTCATTATATTGACACCATTTGTTCAGCACAAATTTTGCATAATAAAGGGGTTTGGTGATAGGTTGATGGAAACCTTAGGTGAAATTTATACATTGTACATGTAATTCTATGAACTTGGTGATTAAGAATGGACTTATTTTCACCTGATTGGAGATACTTTAGGAGGCGCTTTCTTGGCGCCCTATGGTTGAGTATCACGGGGTAATAAGCGTGTTTGCGGTCATTCGAAGTGTGAGCTCTAAAGTCGGCTTTTGTTAGTAGTAGTAGCAGTTGTAGTAGAAGTAGTAGTAGTAGTAGTAGTGGTGGTAGTGGTTGTGGTAGTAGTAGTAGTGGTAGTAGTAGTAGTAGTATTTTGTATTCATCCGGTATAGCTTTTTGCACACATGCGTTTACAGAGACTGGATGTAACTTTGGTTTATGTTTAAAGATGAATGTGCATATTGTTTGTATGTGTATTTTGATGGACAGATGACAAGTAATGTTTATGTTGTGATATTCAAACTTGTGTAATAAATGAGCGCTGACCGCGTCTACCACTTTATAGAGTATTATTCGGTTATTTGTATACAGTATCTTATGCGTGTCTCAGAAGAAATAGGGAAAAGTGAAAAAATACAGTATACAAATCTGGTGACAAACACGGACCTCTGGAAATCTAGGGGTGGGATCAGGTGCCATTGAGGAGTAAGTATCTCCTGTTGAATGGTCACATCCGCCGTGAGTCCACAGTCAAATTCAAATGAAATAGGTTAGAAAGAATTCCTCGTCACAATTGGTATAGATGACATAACAACAGCTAGGTAACTCAACATTTTATTTAATGAAACAAAGTATGACATATTTCAAATATTAGATAAAATATGTAAATATACACCATGACTACATTTTGAGTGATACATGTTACAGTATGTATATTCTTTTAAAATCGTATATATTTGCATACAAGGTACATGTACATAATTTTTAAGTAACATTTTTATAAAATATTAAAATACAAAAAAAATTAAAATTCAATGCATAGTATCCGGTCATCTTTGGTATCAATGATATGGGTTTGCAATGAACTTTTTAATGATAAATAAATATTTTATTTCTATTTAATTTAAAACTAATTTTTGAATATGTTAGAAAAGTTTGGATTTTAGAAGAACCAAATTCTGGTGTTAATTAATTAGGTAAGTGATGACGTTACGATGACACGCCAATAGCTGTCTGCAATTAAGTGGTCGGCTAGCGACGTCTGAGTGCTTGCCACTATTACAGTCCCATGTTTGATAAGAAATTTTGTGTGATCTACATATTTTGTACTTGATTTTGTTACAATTGTCTTTGTTAATTAATACTACAACAGGCATTTAGGTGACGTGTTTATACCAGGGGATAGCGTCCCTAGGTGAAACAAAGAAAACATTGGCGAGGCTCTGAGGTAATAATTTTAGAGAGCGACATTTCAGATTTCCTTTTTGGAGTCGGGAAATGGTCAAACACAGGGCAAAAGTATTTTTCCTGTATTATTATTGGTCAATGCCCGGGTTTCGACACTGAGGGATAGCCAAGTGCGGCGTGCTTTAGTCACTTCATGCATCGAACTCATTCATTCATTCAATCTTTATTTCCTCATTAGTATGAGATTTTAGTTTACAAAAACACTCAAAATTTAGTGCATCTTATGGTTATAAACTAAATAAGTAGTGCAAGAAACACATATATAATACAATATACACACCCAGTTGAAATTGATTTTATATATATGTGTATACTATATATTATATATATATATATATATATATATATATATATATATATTGATATATTGATATAACAATGTACACGCTACAATGACAGTTCATAATGAATTTGACTTTCACTAATAATATGCTATTAGCCATGTATGTGTACACTTAACACATACTATTACACGTTCATTATTTTGATTTACCAGTTTAAATTGAATTTAGCTTTAAATTTTGCTTTTGGTAATATGCTAACATTGTATGTGTATACTTAACACATACTATAATACACATTCGTTATTTTGATTTACCAGTTTAAAGTGAATTTTGTGTTTGTTGATAATATGCTAACATTGTATGTGTATACCTAGCACATACTATTATACACATTCATTATTTTGATTTACCAGTTAAATTGAATTTAGCTTTTGTTTGTAATATGCTAACATTGTATGTGTATACTTAACACATACTATTATACACATTCATTATATTGATTTACCAGTTAAATTGAATTTAGCTTTTGTTTGTAATATGCTAACATTGTATGTATACTTAGCACATACTATTATGATAATACATTATTTTGATATGACGGTTCATAAAGAATACAGCTTTCACTGTTAATATACTAATGTTGTATATGTAACATTAACACATATTACTTTAACAGTTCAAAATTGTATTATGACAATTTGTAATAAAGTCGAATTTCATAATGAATTTAGTTTTCTCTGATAATATGATGTCGCTGTACGTACAAACTTAAAACTTAGTGTCATAAATTTTACTTTATCTTCTTGGTCTAACTGTATAGACAATTATTTACCTAACAGGGTCATATATAGACATTTTCATAATCTAGTTGTTGTGCTAGTTCGATACACAGTTCTAAGTTGAAGTTCTCGGTTACATCACACCAGAATAAATCTTTTAACTCTGAGGTGTGAGGACACAAAACAATGGCATGAATAAATACATCTGTAAATGAAGCTTGACATAAATGACATGTGGTACTTTCTATTCTGGGAGCTTTATAGTCCACAGTTTTGTAATATAATAACTTAGTTGTAACTCTGAATTTATATTTGCAATAGACCACACGCTTGCTGGTTCAGACAGCTAGTGTGTAATTCCTTAAAGCGGGCAAACTCTGGATCAGTTGTCGTCTTCTGTTAACCATTGTGCTAAGTTAAATTCATCTATTTCCATTTTGATTTGCATGGAAATTCAGCGTCGTTTACAACCTTGGTGAACACTTCAGTGAGATAGTATTTTTTAAATTAATTGTATAAATCTGGTAAGAAACCATAACAGGGCTTTCCAAATTCTTTTCTAAAAATGAACTCAATATTCGCCTACGAAATATGTTTTTTTTACCATACTGCGTGCTGACATGGTACACAGTTTACTAAAAAATAAAAGCTTTCTTTTATCTATTTCTGCATCAATTAGTTTTATTCCCAACATAATCTCACTTAAATCTGATCTTGTTCGTATATGAAATTTCTGAATGTTTTTTAGCTATCAAATGTTGCATATGATTTAATTGACTCATATCAGGTTTAGTTATAACATTCCATAATTCACAACCATACAATATTGAAGGTAATACCACTTTACAATATAGGTTTGTCAAGGTTAATGGGTTCACATCGCTGGCTAAGTCAAATTTGATTGACTTTTTGCCCTTAGAGCATGCATTCTTTATTCTAGAAGAAAGAGAAAGTTTTGTGTCAACGTGTATCCCTAGATGTTTAATTTTAACATCTACAGGTATTGTTTCATTTCTTAACTGCCACTGGTATCTGTCCATACATCTTGATTTAGAGTTGAATGTTACAATACATGACTTTTTAGCATTAAGCTCAAAACGCCATTTACATGAGTATATAAAACAATGATTCATCATCGTTTGTAAACCGCTTGGTGTGTTTACTGAGCATGAGATGTCATCAGCAAATGATGGATTAGACGACTTAATATGAGGTATTCCGAAATTAGGATTACATATTTCCATGTTATTTAACAAATCATTTATGTATACTATATATAATAATCCAGAAAGTACTCCCCCCTGTCTCACACCTTTAGTGGTTTGAAACCATGATGATTCCATATTAATAACTACAACAGCACTATATGTATTTAAATGCATATCATCTATAATTTGTCACAGCTTTGCTTTAATACCCATTGTATACAACTTATACATCAACCCTTTTCTCCAAGGTGTGTCAAATGCCTTCTGGCTGTCTGAAAATGCAGCAAATACTTTACTATGGTTTTCAACATAATGATATATTGATTCCTGCCTATTAAAAGCAGCCGGAACACAACTGAAATTTTTCTGAAAACCTTGTTGTTGATCGTTTGTGAGATTGTATTCTTCTGTTTTTACAGTTAACCTTTTATACAAAATCTCTTCAAAAACTTTTAGTAATGTTGGAAGCAGAGACACAGGACGGTAGCTATCAGGGGATTTTTTTGATTTGTTAGCTCCCTTAAATAGGGTGGATTATTAGTCCTCTCTTCCATTGCGAAGGAATATGTCCGTTACTTATTATTGCGTTAAACAATTCACATGTGACAAATGCTACTATTTCTCCGCCATATTTCAAGTGTTCCGGTTGTATTAAATCTGCACCTGGTGCTTTTCTTGTTTTTAATTCTCGAATACACTTTTTGACTTCGTCAACAGTAATTGGACCTCCGGGTATTTGCGGATCTTCTTTTTTTCATTCTTTTTTATCAAATCATATTGGTTTTTAATAAAATCTAAGTGATTTGAGTCATAGGAATCTTAATTGTTATTGTCTGTAATATAAATTTCGCTGAAATAATTTGCAAAACTTTCAGCAACTAATTTTGGAGTGTTGGCTATTTTACCGTCATGTATTAGCTCAAGATAAATTCTGGTGGTTCTATGCTTTTGGCGTTTAACAAATTTCCAAAATAACCTAATGCCACACCCAGCAGCATTATCTATGTCTGCGTGAGTTTGTTTAAATATTATAAACATAATACCAAAATTATAATGCTCAAGACGATTGTTTCTGTAAATTAGACTTCATCAGTTGAGCGGCAATTTAAAATATATATGTATTTTCTAAAAAGAAAGTGGTGTCATACAAGGCCAAATAATAAATCTAATAATGTTGACTATCTTAGCTTTAGAAAACATTGGAATTTAAATGGTGTTATCAGTGCCAAATATTACTTTAGTATAAGATTATCAGCTGGTACCGAAAACAGATACTAGGTTTATGTATACCCTTGGGGACTCAAACGGTCCACCAGCAGTGGCAACGACCTATTGGTTATAAATATTATAAACATAATACCAAAGTTAAATAATTAACAAAAGCCTTCTCTTGACAATTCCTAAATCGTCGTTTAGCTTGCTTATATTCAGCATATCGCTTAAACTGGCTGCCCCTTGGTCGCCCTGCTGCTATCCATAATTTACGCTTTTCACAGTAGCGTCCCAATACGGTTTGGTATGGGGGTTATACTGCGACTTTGGCACAGTTTTTGGCGCACTATTTAACAAGCAATTAATTAGATCTTTACAGTACTCGTCTACTTGGGCTACACTATTGAGTTGACAATACTTCGTGGTCATAGGGGGCTTCCGTGGCCGAGTAGTTAGAGCATTGCGCTTTAAATCACAAGGCCTCTCACCTCTGGTTCGAATCCCGCTAGGGTCATTTCAAATCAAGTGGGAAAGTTTGCCAGTTTTCTTGCGGAAGGTCGGTGGTCTTTACCAGGGTAACCGGGGTTTCTCCTCCACCAATAAAAACTGGACGCCATCATATGACTGAAAGATTGTTGAGTACGGCGTAAAAAAATCTAATCGTGGTCATATTTGTCTCTATTTGAACGCGCACTTCCGTACTATATCTCTGCTTTTCAGTATTCGAAATTTTATGGCAAGCAGGCCGTTGCCTATGCTTAGTAATGCATGTGGCTTATTATATATATATATAAATATATATATATATATATATATATATATATATATATATTATATATATATATATATATTATATATATATATATATATATATTATGTGAAAAAAAGTTTCTGTGTGGTGTGGGGCACCAACATTCTGCTTATCACACGGATAGACCAGTATGTATATATATTCCGTAAATTTATAGCTACGACAATGGGACTTTAAAAGTCAGAGGATGGTGAATAAGAACGATATATTATATATATATATATATATATATATATATATATATATATATATATATATATATATATATATATATATATATATATATATATATAAATATATAGCACTAAAACCAACAACACTACAAAGATGAAAATGGAAATCAAACAAAAGGATAACTAAACAACTACTTACCTAAGCTCGGGCTTATTTATTTATTACGTTGTCTTACTGCACTTGTAATATGTAGCATTTCTTTCACTCTCCGGTTGTGTGTATGTGTTATTATAATTGTTTTGTCCTGATGAAGGGACAGGTCGTCCCGAAAATTTGACATTTATTTTGTCCGTGTCGTTAGTCATTTTAGTGCTTTACACACATATATATATATATACAGTAAAACCTGCTATAGCGGCCACCTCTATATAAGGATCACCTGTCTATAAAGGCCAATTTTGAAAAGTCCCTTTACTGCAGACTTCAACAAAATTGAACCTGTGTATAAGGGTCACCTGCACATAAAGGTAAATATTTTCTGGTCCCTTGAGTGTCCCCTATATACAGGTTTTACTGTATATATATATATATATATATATATATATATATATATCCAGTCTTGTAGGTTCTAAGTTTCCAAAATTTTTAAGAACATTTACTCGGTATATTTATATATGTTCAGAAATTAATTATTCCAATTTTGCATAATCTCTGATTTTCTTTCAATTATCCTGCAGCGCAGGTCCAAAGTTTAGTAAAAAGAACATTCAATCAGGTGAGCGCCATAAAATTATATGGTCCGCAACCCGTCGTCGTCGTCATCGAAAAATAGTAGAATTTAAATATATATCGATATAACTATGACAAATAGAAAGGTTATTTTTTAACTCCTACAGCATGTATACACGTGAAAAACAAAACTGGTGGATTTTATAATATGTTTTTCTCTTTCAGGCTAGTCATTTTATAAGTACATATTTATTATACATATTGCTGTTTAAAAGTAATATTTTGAGTAATATTGTGGCTTTGTTTTGTTAAAATTGCATTAACTATATAAAACTTTGTAAAGGGAAATAACTGTATCTACGCATAACGCAGATATACGCCTAGTACTGCGTGGTTGTTAAATATCGGAAAAAGTCGGACTTGATCTTCACAGTGACCTAGGATGAGAGTTATAGAATTATACTGAGATTTTTAAACAATACAAGCCTCATTGGACATTGTTGGATAAATTGTAAAGCAAAAATTTATTTGAAAAAAGAAAATTAATTTGGATAGCTCTCCAGACATGATCTAACGATAAGTTTTCAGGCTTATAAAATTTTAGGTTTTACACCCTTTTTTTTTAAAAAACTAGGGGTCGCATTTCTCTGAACTTCCCTGTTTACTACACATATGATAATACCCGCGATTTATAGCTTTACATCATGATCGCTGATAGTACTAAGTGTTGGATTAATTGTGGTTAAATTACGCATCTGATTATTATATTACCACTTTTTTATTTACCAGGGGTTTTACAAAAAAAAAAAATTGGTAACATTATGGGGGAGAGATGAAATTAAGAAGTCCGTAGACGCATTTTTCAGCTCCCAGACACGAAAATACACCTGACAATCCGCTAATAAATCACAATTAGGTCTAGACGCTTTAGGTCTGAGTCAAGGGTCACTTTAGACCTGGACTCCGGACAATAAAGATATAAAACTTTATATCATTGTTATCTAAAATTATTTCAGTCTGCTTGAGCATAGTGACAGTTTCCCAGCAAACAAACCATAGCATAACCATAATTATTTGGAATGCGAAAGCTTCATAGTAAAAATATTAACCCCTATGAATCTAAAAGGTTAATTTCTATTATCTTAGAATGTTCTATAATAGTCTGTATGGGTGAAAGAGTTAAATAATCAAAGTTCTATGTCCTACCATACATACTGATCTTGCCAATACACATTGAGGGAAACTTAACCAAAACTCATTTGCATATTAATCGTGCGCAAGAATTGTTAACAGTCCAGTCTATCGTTTTTAGCGTCAAATCTATCACAAGAGTATTATGGTAAAAAATAATTGAAAAGTAACATTATAAAGCAAATTTATAATATCTCAAAATTTATAAAGGGCGCCGAACTGACCTTTAATAACATAAATTTCAACAAGTCTTGTAGACCTATATTTTCAGCGAATTGTTACTATAGTTTTGTCATTTTAAAAAGCAAAAATATACGAATAAAAGTGTGATTTGAAATTTTAAATCTTGAAGTTGAGTTTATGTTGCTGAAATGCATATACATGTGTAATTTTCCGTCAGTTGTAACCTTCTCCCTTATTACAGATATCAATAACAGCGATGATCGTATAGTGTTTTATTTAGAGATGCAGCATTGGTAACAATGTAACAGAGAGCAGTGGCGTTCTCTATATTGCTTTCAAATCGGTCACACTTACTTTTCGGTCTCATCTCAGAGAAATTTAACGATAGGAATAGTACCACGAATAAAGAAATAGCTAACAGATGGGATGATCAGAAACAGGACATTTTTAAAGAAAATCTTAAAAATCATATTGATGAAATTAATACAATGTGTACTATACTTGATAGCATAGATTCCCAGGATATAAATGAAAATTTTATAGAAACTGTTATTGACGATATTGAGAAATTTTTTACTTCTAGTGCAAAATCTACTTTTGGAACTAAACCTGCATACAATAAAACAAATCAGAGATGTAATTTTAAAAAGCCATGGTTCACTGTTAGAATGTAAAAATGCACGAAAAAGCTACAGAAGAGCTCTTCTTTATAAGAAATTCAGAAATGTAATTTTTAAAGAAGACTTATATGTAAAAGAAAGGGAATATAGGAAAACAATTAATATAGCTTTTTTTACAAACATAAAATTGAAACACAAAAATAAAACTAAAAAAATTGAGATCTAAAAATCCCAAGGAATACTGGAAAGTTATAAATTCTGGTGATAAATCAAATAAAAAAACCAATATCGATCTAAACACTTTATTTGAAATTTTTAAGGATCTTAACACGGAACCTGTTGAGCAAACACCTGATCATGTGTTCTTACATGAGGAACTTGATATATTATCAGGTTTAGAAGTTAATAGTATAATCCATTTACCTCTGAGGAAATACGGAGTATTAAATCTCTTAAAAGAAATAAGTCACCTGGTGGCCGATTTTATCTTGACGAGTACATAATTTCATCATGTGAGATTATGTTACCTTTTTATACGATCTGTTTAATTTATTATTTGTTACAGGGATTTTCCCGACACAGTGGCTGTGTGCGGTGAAATAATTCCTCTATACAAGAAAAGGGGAAATGAAAACGATCCACAAAATTATAGACAATTACTCTTTTGTGCTGTCTTGGTAAAGTTTTTACATCCATTTTAAATGCGAGGCTAAATGAATATTCAGAGAGGGCGGGGCTTATTTTACAAAACCAAGCAGGATTCAGGAAAAACTACAGTACCAGTAGACCCATATCTATAGTTTATATTTACTTATTGAATTGTATAAAAACATGAAAAAGAAGTTCTTCTGTGCTTTTATCGATTTTCAAAAAGCGTTCGATTCATCTATGGCGACTCGGGTTATGGAATAAACTTTTAATCAGTAATATAGACGGTAAATGCTTATAGGATAATTAGGAATATGTATAAACGGAAAAGGCTAAAATTAAACTTAACGGATTTTTTTCCGAACCTTTCCATGTCAACTCGGAGTCCGTCAAGGCGAAAATTGTCGCCATTTCTCTTTTCTATATTTTTAAATGATTTAGAAAATTTCCTGATTTCAAAAGCAGGGAAAGGGACTGCCTCATATTACTCAATTGTTTGAAAATGAGCTACATGTATTTTTCCAATTATTTGTACTTTTATATGCTGATGATACTATCATATTATCAGAGTCAGCAAAAGATTTGCAATTACAATTGCATAACTTTTACGATTACTGTTCAATGTGGAAATAAATGTGAATGTTGAAAAAACAAAAAGTTATGATTTTTGGCCGAGGAAAAACATCGGACTCATGATTTTGTTTACCAGAACAAGAAAATAGAAGTTGTTGAAAATTTCAAATATCTCGGAGTATTTTTCTCCAAATCAGGTTCATTTAACTTTAATAATAAACAACTGTATGATAAAGGAATTAAAGCTATGTATAGTGTTACTTTCCAAATGTAAAAGAAATCATTTAATCTTTATGCTGTCATATGGAACTGTTTGACAAAATTATTCAGCCTATATTGTTATATGGCTGTGAATTTGGGGTTTTTCTAATATATCAATATTTGAAAAGATACATCTAAAATTCTGCAAACATATATTAAAACGTTAATAACAAAACTCCAAATGCTATGGTTTATGTTCGGAGAACTTGGTAGACATTCCACATTATTAACATCAAAGTCAGAATGAATATCGTTCTGGTCAAAAATACATTTTTCAAATGATAATAAAATATCAATATTGCTATATAGACTAATTCGAAGTCAATCATTACCATGGGTAAATTGTATCAAAAATATTTTTTAAAATGAGTGTGGGCTGACATATTTATGGGACAGTCCAAAATATATGCAATAAAATGTGGTTTTAAAAACTGAGGTACACAGAATTTTATTTGATCATTATTTACAAAACTGGAGAAGTACTGTTTATAACGCTCCAAAGTGTATCAATTATCGAATATTTAAAGATGAGTTAAAGTTTGAGAAACTATTTAGATTTGTTATCAAATAAACAAGCAAAACTTCTTTGTAAAATTTCGAACTGTAATCTAAAATTACCTATCGAATTGGGTCGATGGTCTAATGTTCAGAGAGAAAATAGGGTATGTACTCCTCTGCAATTTAAATACAATCGGAGATGAATTTCATTACTTGTTTGTCTGTACAGATGGAGAAATATGTAACTCCAGAAATAGATACTTACCACATAAATACACTACTCGACCTAACGTTCATAAATTCAAAGAATTATTCCAATCATCAAACGCATATTTACTCAGGAAAATTTCAAAATTTATTGAGTGCATAAAAGAGGAGTTTGGTCCTCCGGGTTAAACGACCCGTAATTACTAATTTATTTTTCTGTGTACGCATGCGATGTATTAATCTATCGAAACTTACATTTTGTATATCTTCTCTACAATGTATCCTATTACGTTTATGAGAATAAAATTGTCATTGTCATTGTCATTGTCATTGTCATTGTGTCATTGTCACTTTTGAAACCTTGATGCTTTTATAAGCAAACACCAAAGTTCCAGAAGCTTCTATACATCTGTGCAACATACAAATATAGATTTTATCAAAATCGATCAAAACCTAATCTTTAATAACCAAAAACTAGTATAATTTTAATACATTATATTATTTAACATTGCAATCCATTGTTTACTAAGGATGATAATGACAAAAGTGGACATTTATAACTTCGCAGCTACAATTTTTGCTCAAAAAAATGTTGATAAGTTGATTATCCGAAATAGTATATTTAATTATCAAGGCTAATTTCAATCTTGAATTTGGAATTTCTATTATTCACTTTCATAATTATACCTAAAATAACTATCAACATTATTTATGTAGCCGAATTACAAAATCACTTACTTTAGCTGCCCGTATTTCCAAATTGTATGTATGTACACAACATTTATTATTCCAAGGCACACCAATATCATCATTTATATAATTTCGTATAAAGTATTTTCTCCCGTACCTCATATTGTTACACAGCATAGGCGTCGGAAGCAAATTGAAAGTGGGGGGCTAAACCAACTTAAAACACACACACGCCAGAAGTGGGGGGGGCTACTTCCAACTTAAAACACACACACACGCCAGAAACGTCTTGGGGCTAAGCCCCAATTTTCAACACCTATGCCTATCTTTGCTAAAAAGTGGGGAGGCTAAGCCCCCCTAGCCCCCCCCCCCCCCGGCTCCGACGCCTATGCACAGTATAATGTGTTATTAACCCCATACTGTAAAATGTGCTTTAACTTGTTCCCAATAAACAACTTAGCACAACATAACTGCGTTGATGTTCCATCAACTCGTAAAAATAGTATATAGCAAAATAAAATGAAAATAGAATAACAGGATATGTAAATATCGCCATTGTTGTAGGACTATATTTGCACCGGTCCAAGCCATGCCTCTATCATATTGAAAATTTTGAATTTACTGTTTGGGTGTAAATTCAAAATTTACAACTTGACAACCCAGTAAATTCAAAATTTACAACATGACACCTCCTAGAAATTTTCAATTTTAAAAGCCCAAAAAGAATTAATTCTCTCCCATCAGTCTTTATGTTCCGCCGATCTCCGATTTCTCCATTAACGCCTGAATGCATTTACTGTAAAAGTGTGTCAACCGGAAATTACTGATACTAGAGCATCATGGGATTTGTTTATCTTTACATGTGGCGCAAAAAGTAGGAGTTAGAAATTGTTTGTAAACATGTGCAGTGAAACAAAAATCACGTTTATATTTGAATTATAAAGTTGTATTTATCTTCTAAAAGTCAAAGACATTAAATAATTGTGGTTCTTTCTCAGAAGTATTGAGTGCGCATCCTCAACTAGATAATCGTCTCTGATTGGTCTGATTGGTCTGTACAGTTTGTACAGAGCTCAATTTGTACAGAGGTGACGAGTCCAGTGAACATGTTGCCTTCAAGCCCTCGAGAAACGATAGTGGATAGAGGGCGCTGTAGTTACTCGAGTTAACCCATTGCTCACAGATTTTTCCTTCGTTTTAACAGGGAATGATTTCCTTGTCAACCCCTATGGTATTGACAAGCTACACGCGCTATGACGTCACAATGCAATTTATTTTGCATGGTGTCTGTGGCATCAGCGATTTATATATCGCTGGTGGCATATAAAGGCCTACCTGTATTTAAAACATGCGAAATAAAATTATCAACCTCAACTTTGAGGCTATGACAAAGGAATCTCAGTCCTCGTGATCGGTAAGCCTCGGGTTCGTCATTCAAGAATCTTACCCTCGGATTGAGATTCCTTTGTCATACCCCCACAGTAGGCATATATTCTATTATTCACATTGCAACTCGATTTTATCCCAAATAATGCATAAAATTGACACTTATTATCAGCGATATATAAAGCTATCGCTGTTATTATTTACTTAAATAATTTGAGTTTCAACAAACAAAAATATTACAACAGAAATACAAGAGGTTTCTAGATAAATTTTGATATTTAAAAGTTTTTGGAAGCCTTTAATTTTTTGATTAAGTCTAGGATTTCTTTAATTTTAATTTTAAAAGCTCTGAGAGGACTTTTCTGGCTTCAGGACACTAAAGCCATTTTCTTTTTTAAAGTCAATTTTAAGGGGGCGTGCGCCCCGATGAACCCTCTAAATCCGCCAATAACTTTCATAGGAGGATTCAGATCATATCATATTTATCTGTATGACAAAACGTTTACCATTTATGCTTAACAAAAGTCACAAAATATGTCATGGACCAAAAGTATTCCTCGGGGAAATGAGCCAGAGGTTACCGACACGGTATACGGTGTTGCTGTATTGTTGTGTTAACGACCGACACAAGAATCCTTCACTCATATGAGACGTCTCTGATGCTTTAAAGTTTGGCCTATGCTCGGCACTTACGGCCATTGAGCAGTGAGGTTCTTCAATGTGCCGGCACAGTAGACTTACGTGACACGGGACAAGAAATCCGAACAGCCTCTGGTTAGACTCTCACGACCTCACGATCAAAAGTCGAGCGCGCTACCGACTGAGTCAGGCCGTCTTACGGTACACGTAGTCCGAAGGCCAGTTATTCTGAAGGCCCGTTATTCCGAAGGCTCGTTACTCTGAAGAACCGTTATTCTGAAGACCTGTTTCTCCAAAAATGCGCTTGTTTCAGGGGTGGCTCCAGGAATTTTCAAAAAGGGGCGTATATTTTTATTTGAGGGTGTAAAGACGCCATACGCGTAGTCAAAATCCAAAACATACAACACCAGAATGTATTCAGGATTTCCAGTTGGAGAGAAGGAAAAGTATATCGCCTTCGCCGAGCGCAGCAGGCGCGGATTTTTTCGGTAATTTATTTTTATCAATTTCCCAACATTTTATAATATATATAACAATCAATAATAGATAAAAGTATGATGATAAATTTAAGTTTTGGTCTGTTTTGTCTATTTTGTATAAAAAAGTAAAATCCGTGTAACCTGGAGTTGGAGTCTTGTGAACCCTTTCTTGACCTGGACGAGTTTAATTTTAGGTAATAAAGCATGACATTAAAATTACACTGGCTAGAGTAATCGTTCCTACTTGTCACCATTCACAAGAAAGTATCCAGTGAGGAATAAAAAGTTTTTCCCGTGCAGCTTGTCATAACCGAAAAGTGAGTAGAATCATCCGTATGATAATCAAAAGGTTACTCCTCCCCGCCATCTTTTAAAATATGTGAATCGGACAATACATATAAACTTATTGCTCAAGAACTCTTAAGTACGTGGGAAATGCCGGTGTCTCGATGATATATCTATCTATCTATCTATCTATCTATCTATCTATCTATCTGTCTGTCTGTCTATCTATCTATCTATCTATCTATCTATCTATCTATTTATCTATCGATCTATCTATCTATCTATCTATCTATCTATCCTATCTATCTATCTATCTATCTATCTATCCTTCCTATCTATCTATCTATCTATCTATCTATCTATCTATCTATCTATCTATCTATCTATCCTTCCTATCTATCTATCTATCTATCTATCTATCTATCCTTCCTATCTATCTATCTATCTATCTATCTATACACATGTATATATACGTGTCAGTGGTGTTGCCCATTTGGGGGATGTTACAAGTCGCCATGAGCGTGAAAATGGTGTGTTCTTCATGCAGGTGTAGGAAGCAAATCAAAAGGTGGATTTAAAAGGGGTTAGAACTTTACTTAAAATTGCTTATGCAAGACATACCTCAAGTATGAGGTATGCCTTGCATAAACAATTTTAAATAAAGTTTAACTTTCAATTTTTAAATTATAAACAAGTTTAATTCATGTCACCAGTCTCAAACCTAACCCCTTTTAAAACCACCAAACTCTAGTTTAGTTCGAGTTTAGTTCCTCAAAAATGTCTGCATTTTTTTTCAAACTGCACTTAGCCTGTCTCAAATGTAACAGTTTGATACCTCCTGGTTTAATGGAGTGGTTTTTTTGCGCATTGTTCTCGATCATCTCTTTCAAGTTGCAGTGGTGTAAATCTTAAATAAAGTTGCCGAGCGAGGCAAACCGCGAAAACTTTGGAAATTTGTCTTTAATTTTGACTTTTTATCGAAAAATGATAGGTTTTACACCTATTTTATCCACTTTAGGCGGCACTCTATTCCTCATCACTGCACATATTTCTAAGTGTTGGATTAATTGTGAGGCAATATTTCATTCGGGGTATGGCTTCTTTATCGTTAAAAATATCGCGGACAATTTCAGGACGACTTCTGCCCGAATGCGGCCGTTAAACCATTGTGTATACAAAAACAAGACGAGAATAATGCGTAAAAATCCCCACTAAAATCAGGGGGTATCAAACTGTTACATTTGAGACATGCTCAGTGCAGTCATTTTTGAGCGGAACCCGGTATCCGCTTCGCTCTAGTTGAGTGGCATATTGATTGTAAACATGGGCATTGTGAGTAAAAATATGGTGTATTAGTATACTCACGATACAAATAAAGGGTAAATCTTAGAAAACATAAACATACTGATGAAAGGGATCGCAGTGAGGGTTCGAAGACAGGGTCCCGTCCTACACTTGGGAGTCGTAACCCTGTCTTCTATACAATGTCTTGTTGTCGAAAACCTTGTATTTTTCGGCTACCGGTGTTGCCAAAAACAAAAAATAATAGTAACAACCTATTTCCAACAGAAGCAGAACGAAGTACAGGAATTAAAGACAGATAAAAAACATTTGCCCATTTTTTCGTTTGTTTAATACCATGGTTTTATTTTATTGATAGGAATGGGATTAGGCATAAGTTTTTCAAACATTATTTGTGTCCTGTCCCTAGTATGATAACAAACAAAAATGCCTCACAGTTGACGTATTGTGCCCTCTCTCTAGTGTGATAATAAACAAAAATGCCTCACAGTTGAAGTATTGTGCCCTTTCTCTAGTGTGATAACAAACAAAAATGCCTCACAGTTGAAGTATTGTGCCCTCTCTCTAGTATGATAACAAACAAAAATGCCTCACAGTTGAAGTATTGTGCCGTGATAACAAACAAAAATGCCTCACAGTTGAAGTATTGTGTCCTCTCTCTAGTATGATAACAAACAAAAATGCCTCACAGTCGACGTATTGTGCCCTCTCTCTAGTATGATAACAAACAAAAATGCCTCACAGTTGAAGTATTGTGCCCTCTCTCTAGTATGATAACAAACAAAAATGCCTCACAGTCGACGTATTGTGCCCTCTCTCTAGTGTGATAACAAACAAAAATGCCTCACAGTTGACGAATTGTGCCCTCTCTCTAGTGTGATAACAAACAAAAATGCCTCACAGTTGACGAATTGTGCCCTCTCTCTAGTATGATAACAAACAAAAATGCCTCACAGTTGACGAATTGTGCCCTCTCTCTAGTGTGATAACAAACAAAAATGCCTCACAGTTGACGAATTGTGCCCTCTCTCTAGTGTGATAACAAACAAAAATGCCTCACAGTCGACGTATTGGGCCCTCTCTCTAGTATTGTCTGACAATATATATTCAGGTTCCAGTGAAACTCGAATCCGTGTTGATAATGGTGAGAGTCGGCTTCATTGTTTCGGTTTAAAACTTTTAAAAGCTATATTTGCACTAAAATGTTTTCCTGTTAGACAAATTTTCAGGTCTGGAAAACAAAATATCCATACAAAATCAATTTATTTTTACACAGTCTGTTGAATGGCACAAATGGACGAGATTAATGAAGAACTCCATTGTCAATATTTAGCTGATGTACGGTTCGTTTGTTTAACGTCCCACAGACAGGAAACCAACCTGCCGTCGGCTGGACTTGGACTCATGAGTCGAGCGCGCTACCGACTGAGCCAGGCCGGCTCCTGATGCATGGTGGTACTAGTATATTTAGGACACGCATTTTTCAAGTGGTAAAAGATATCTCGAATAAACGAAACATATGTTTCAAAAATAGAATTGAATATATTTTATTACATTAAAATATTCGTATACTTCACATTTATGTCCCACATTAATTTATCGTGATTATCCTGCAATGCAGGTCCAAATTTTAGTTTTAAATTTTACTCAGGTGAACGTCAAGGATAATATGCGTTCGCCTTTTGTCGTCGTCGTGCACGTACTATGGTATACAATTTTTATTTATATTCCATGATTAAAGCATATATAAGGTTAATTGTTGGTTCTCACTGAAATATAGAATATTTAATTTCAATGTGACATAATTGTGCAAATATCATTTAATTTAGTAACATATGTCAATAATTGAATTTAATTGTAACATAAAATGCAGTTTGAAACTGATATTTTTGGAAAGAGTATGGTTTATTTTGTTAAGTTAATACAAAATAGATAATACTTTTCAAAGGGAAATAACTATGTATAATATATGCATAGCACAGACTTTCTGTTTTGTGGTATAATGGTGCCAAGACGTCGGTGCGTTCATCCTGTGAAAAGAACCGGATAATTTTGCGATCTTTACCAGATAATAAAACAAAGGGGAAATCGTATACATTAGATTTTGATTCAATGCAAATTTTGTTTACAAATAAATTTTCATATTCATACATGCTGACTGAGAACAGGCAAACGAAAATTCCTTTACACTTTAGAGAGAAACTGAACTAAAACAACGCGTAGTCAAAAGTAATAAAATCCAAAATAGTCAGTCAAAGCTGGGGTGGATCCAGGATTTCAAGATTTCAAGGAATAATAATTGTTTTAGCGGAGCGTATCGAGCCTGAAAAATTTAGGTAATTTAAATTTTATTATTATTAAAAATATATATATATATTAAAAAGTATAATGGTGGGAGGGGAGGATTCCAGTGGCGGATTCAAATGGAGCGGGAGTATGCCCTTTACGCCACCTCTGAATCCGCCACAGGAAACTAAATGTATTTTTAACTAGCCCAGGGACATGGTACTTTTCTTCATCAGATGAAGATGCGACTCCACTCAAACATTACCCCAAAATAAACAATCTTTTCTAATCTCAAACCACATACATCGCTAGATACAAGTATCCAATTTAAAAGGGCATTAGCTTTTTTTTTTTTCATTTTTCACTACATTGTACTTAAACTAATATTGAATAACAAAATAGAGATATACACAGGTATAAAAATTATTAAGTAATTCCACCTTCTTTCTAGTTTCATTAACATTTTCTCAAATTTACCCGCTTTAGCAGGTCCAAAGTTTCGAGTATAAGATACTCAGGTGAGCGATTAAATATTATGATCACCCTCGTCGTCGTCCGAAGAATTTTAGATGCACAATTAGAATATATATATTAGGTTTAATGCAAATGAAAAGGTACTTGTTTGCACAAACAAACGATGCATATCGATTGGCTATAGAAATTAAAAATTATATATTTTTAATTACTTAGATTTTGTTTTAATATAAATGTATTTATTGCAATCAATATTGATTAAATATGATATTTTTGGAAATATATAGATTTTATATCGTCTAAACGATATCGACCGCAGTCTAAAGATCAAAGGGAAATAACTCCAAATAACTACATCTATGCATTACGGCAGCTGTGAAAGTGTGTTAAATAGCCTAGTAGGCATAATACAAAATAAACGGAAGGTGATTGTAATATTTCTTACATGTATATTTCATTTTTAGTATTTAGCTCGTAAATATTTTTAGATTAAAATAAAATTGCTTTATAAATATACTTATTACAAATTTAGACCTAAAAAATTAGTTAAATGGCGATAAATTGAAATTCTAATTTCAGAAATTTCATCTATGAAGTCCTCGCTTTCAGTGGAACGTAACTTTAAATCCGTGCAAACAGAAATTTGGCACACAAAAGCTTAGCCCCCCCACTTTTTTGCAAAGATAGACATAGGTGTTAAAAATTGGGGCTTAGCCCCCAGACGTTTCTGGCGTGTGTATGTGTTTTAAGTTAGTTTAGCCCCCCACTTTCAATTTGCTTCCGACGCCTATGACATGTATATATTTGTCATCTGTGAGAATAATCTTGGCCTGTCCAGCTTATTCTAAACGAGACCGAATTGCAGTGTTATGGAGGTACAGCCACGTGCCCAAAGTTTATAGACATTATTATTTTTTACTATCTATTTCATATAAAACCACTTTTTTTCAAAACAATATTGTGCATTCATTTCTTATTGCATTTGAATAAAATTTTCACTGTTGAACAAAGAATGTTTACAAGTTTCATTGCTTATTTGGATGTAATTTCCTAATTTGTAATTTCAAAAATATGAAAATTTAAACAAAATGTCAAAATTAAATATCATAACTTTATTTACAGAAAGAAAGAATTTTCATCACAAAAATTAAACTTTCTGTTTAGAGCGATATAACCTGTCACAATGGTTATTTTTGTCCCCTGACATATAGTCGAGAATATGATAAAATGTGTGTTCAAATATATTATCAAACACGTAAAACGTTGTAAAAGATCATCTTTATTAGAATTTAAGTTTTCCCGTACCTTAAAAAATCCAGCTGTATTTCCGTATGTAGTAACCTTTTGGATAAACTCTTTCGCCATATCAAATGTACTTCGTAATTCGGTCAGGTGATCTCGTCCTTTACGCGCTCGGACTAAGTTAAAGTCGGCCGATTTTTATGTGTTTAATATCTATTTTTAAAATACAGGACGTGATTTTTATTGGAAAGTGCATATATTATGTAAAAAATATGTTTTTCAACGCTATTTTAAATACCTGAAGGAAATCGGATGAATATATGAATAAATATATCATGTCAATAAAGGAAATTTTCCCGATCTTTTATGTTACCTTGAATGCTGACGTTGACAAAATCAAAACAATATAACTGTATACCTCATGTTTTACACTCATGCCGCCACGTCCGGTGGAGTTGGACAGTTCATGATCATATGTGTCAAGAATGATAACGCCGAGAATGCGATGGGATCAGTTAAAAAATGGGTCGAGATCACCCGATATACCCGGCACGTGGACAATTTCAGAAACAAATGTTTTGAAACGACGAAAAAGACAAACTTTGTCTGATTTAGGTATTAAATGATGATGTACGAAAATAAAGGCAAAGGGTAATAAGAATAGAATGTATATGAACAAAAAAATAGCACGTGTTCATTGGTCACTCGGTAATCTTCGTTAAAAAAATACCCAAAGTTAATTTGCAATGCTCAAAGTATGGTGGACAAAAAATAACAGATATTACGGGTTACGTTTGGCAAGATTGCTGCAATTTTACACATGCATTTGTTATCATAACCACTAGATGGCCCCTTTGGAATATATATGAGGCAGAATATCGCATAAAATAGGCATATACATTTTTTCACCTACGACAGCTCATATCACTTTAAATCGATGAATTTTTAATTTCTAAATCGGAAATTGAAATAAAAATATGTAATGAGACTGTATCCATTTCTCTGTTTAACAGTATAACAAATGGATTCACAATATTTTTTGAAAAATTGTGGTTTTATATGAAATATGATAATAAAATGATAATGTCTATAAACTTTTGGCAAGTGGCTGTGAGAGCGAATACAAAACTAACATTCTCAAGTGTACGGACTTAATAGGCCGCACTGGACTATTAATAAGACCGCACGGTCATATATATATATATATATATATATATATATATATATATATATATATATATATATATATATATTATATATATATATATATATAGTATATATATATATACATACAGTAAAACCTGCTATAGCAGCCACCTCTATATAAGGATCACCTGTCTATAAAGGCCAGTTTTGAAAAGTCCCTTGACTGCATACATCAACTAAATTAAACCTGTGTATAAGGGTCACCTGCACATAAAGGTCCATATTCTCTGGTCCCGTGGGTGGCCCCTATATACAGGTTTTACTGTATATATATATATATATACTGTGTATGCGTCTTATCAGCGTTATATAAAACAGGAAATCATATTATAGCACATTTTCATTAAAATTCTGAAGCAATAAGATAAAATAATATTATTATATATATTTTTTATCAAAATAAAGACAATAAAATGACTTTCCTTATGCGATATTCACTAAGCTGTATTAGTTTTATTTTAAACAATATTACGCATTAAACTGTGGGTTTGGAGTCTCAGTGTTTTTTGTATGCTTTAGTTAGAGGTAGACCCGTCACGAAATCGCATAGCAATTTCAATAAAATTCTGAAGCAAGAGGATAAAATCGTATTATATTATGATGTATACCAAAATAATGATAATTAAATGAAACTTCTTAAATGATGCTCATCTAAGCTGTGTTATTTTAAATACGGGAACAATTGAACTTGGATTAAAGCTTAATTGCATTGATAATGCTGGTGCTATGAATATATAAACGTATTATGAAATAATGTAGCAAATTTTCATCAAAATTCTGAAGCAAGAAGATAAAAATGTATCATATCATAATTTATACCAAAATAAAGACAACTAAATGAAATTTCTTAAATGATGCTCCCCTAAGCTGTATCATTTTAAGCAGGTAATAATCACAGGTGATAATTAGCCAACGAAGGCCAGGTGAGGGGAATAGTTCCCCATGGCTCGACTCCGGAGGTCCTGTGTTTGATTCCGATACCGGGTCACACCAAAACATTTTAAGAAAAAATGGTAATGACTGTTCCTTAACCAAGTGCTCGGAATTCGACGTGAATGTCACGGGTCTTACAGATGACTTATTCACCCCTGAAGATACTTTTCGACAGGTGTAAGACATTGATTTATAGAAGCGTTCTTGTTTTTTAGGTGGTGATAAGTTAAACCGAGGTCCCGTGCCACGGTACGTCGGTAGGCGTGGCATATAAAAGAACACTCACTACATCGGCATCAGGCCATAGCACAGGTCAAAATGTGTGACACTTCATCTTAATCTGGTGATATAACCATAAACATGAATAAACATTGGCGGGGTATAAAACTGTCGTCAAATTCGGTATTTTGATAAATTGTTCCGGGTGTAGCTAGAACTGCGCATGCATGTCGATAGTCCGACGGTCCGATAGTCCGACGGTCCGATAGTCCGACAGTTAAATCTCATGGCTATCAAGAGGATTAAACAGAACAAAAAGTCACTTAAATATTTGACGCAGTGTCTGCTTTGTCACCACGCAATTTGTAATAACTTTTTAAAAGCCATCTTATTGGGCATTAAATTGGTCAAATTGTGTCTTAAGACGGTCATTCCCAAACATTTTCCCCTATTTTTAAAATAATTCTCTGATTTTGAAATTTTTATTACAAATTGTGTCGTTATTACAAATTGCGTGGTGACACTGCTTCTCTGCAGCGAGTTCATCGAAACTTGACGGGAAGCAACTAGTTTTCTACTTATCAAATATGGCCGCACTGGCTTCTGACTGAACATGCATGGCAGGTATGCGACCCACATCCACTTGGGTTATTTTTTACTGTTTGCGCTACATGGTTTGTATTTCAAAACGGTGGACATGTCGTTATTTCGTTTTGTCGCCCGAAATAATGGTAATCTTCGGTTTTTTATTGGCGAAGGAGAAAAGATCACGACGATCATCGTTATGTCGGAACAATAATTAGCGGGGCGAAAAGACGACAGTTAGCGGGGCGAAAAGACGAAGATTATCGTGACGTCGGAGCAACAAAACGAAATTACAAATAGCAAAAATTCAGCACCATATATTTCAGCCAGGAAACCCGCGGTAGCTTTTAATGTCTTAAGAGGTCTGTAAACATAGATGTGGCTTGGAAATGGTAACATGTATGGAGAGTGAAAATAGGCAAAATTTGCCACATGTAATTTCCAGCTTCGATTGGATTTAGTTGTATAAAATGGTGTCAACTAAATGTGGCATACTTCTGCCATCTACATGCAAGTTGTTTTCCCAATGATTATGTTGACATGCAAGATAAAAATAAGAAACAAAAGCAAAAAAAAGTTTGTTTATGCCCACATATGACATTTATGTCAATATGCAAGATAAATATGTTAACATGCAAATAATTATGTTAACATGTAACTTATTCATGTCAACATGCAACTTATATCTTGCATGTTGACATAAATAAGTTGCATGGGTTGATTTGTTAAATAACCAAGCACAAGAAATGGTATGGATAATGCGTACTTTACTGAATGTTCAGAAGATAGGAATTGTAATGCTATTATTAAAAAAAATTTGGTCAGAAAAAGTGGGGGCCGCCCCCTGCCCCCCCCCCCCCCCCGCTCCCTACGCCTATGTATTTTCTATAATGAACTGAAAAAAGGTCAAAGGTCAAGGTCAAAAGGTAAAAAAATGTACCAAAAGGACTATCGAACCGTCGGACTATCGGACCGTCGGACTATCGAACCGTCGGACTATCGAACCGTCGGACTATCGGGATGTCCCCGTTTGGGTGCCGCTCAAAGCCCCAGTGGGTCCAGGGCAAAGACCAGGTTGGGGTTCAGGTTGGCCAAGCCCCCTGGCCCTGACGGAAAACGGTTTTCAGCATTTCAGATGCAATTTTTAAAATTTGATGTAGATCTAGATCTAGATCTAAACAAAACATAAAATTTACTAATTATTTTCAATATTTTTTAGTGGAAAAATAATATGTAGGCAGGTGCCTACAGTGGTCAACGGCAGCTACGCCCCTGTTTTATAGAAACATTAAATTATCTTAAAATCTAGGCATCTGTTTGTGTTTCCACTGACTGCTTTAGTAGTTTAGAACTGGAGTCAACTGAGCTGAAATGTTTATTAAGCATCAATGTTTACATAGACCTATATAGAATGTGTAAAATTATGTAAACAAAAAGATACAAAGTAATATTTTCATCACCCAGAGCAGGTGTCTTTCGGCGGGGACAGTTAAAGGGGCCTATTTAAAAATTTTATGAGGGGATTTCGCAAACCACGTTCCTGATGACGAAGTTGACACTCCCATGACATAAGCGCCATTCTTGAGTCTAGGGAAAACTTACATCGGTCGATTTCGTGCAAGTAGCAAGCTAGAAAATCTGTGTTTGGTATTATAGGAGTCAAGACATATTTATCTACAACCTATTGCTTGCAGTTTTGGACTTGTAGATAAAATCCAAAATGAAAACAACCATAGACCTCTACTTCAACATCAAGCAGAAAATGGAGGGAAGCCATAGATTCCACAGTCAACATTTTGGAGGTATTTTTTACATATTAATTTAGATCTAGATTTTTTTCAGACCTAACATCTGCTCCAGTATCTTAGGGGTGGATCTATAATTTTCATTTGTACATTCAAATATAAATCTAGTTATTGCTTGGGGCCGGACTAGACTTAGGTTAATACTAGTAATAGATTCTAGGCCTACGCTACAGTATGCAGATCTACAGGAGGGTGACAAAAGTAAAGTGAGGAAACTTCTAGATTCAAGATCAGTATAATTCATATAAAACCATATTTTTCAAATAGATTCTAGATATTAAAATTACAACGTCAACTAGATTCTATTCAATTTCAAAATAGATCTACAATTTTTACTACAGTGTATAATAATACTTTAATAGTCTTGAATTTTCAGCGTGTTTTTACATTTTCATTGTTACATTTATATAGAATAAGATCAAACCAATATAGACTAGACTACGGATGAGTTTTGCAAGAGACAAAATTTCAATGTCTCTTTTGAAATTGTAACATAGATCTACATCTAAATAATTCAATTTCCTATTAAAATTACTAGATAACAAAAAAAAAAAAAAAAATAAAGGAAGAAAGAAAGAAAAAAAATAACATGAGTAAATGCACAATAAATAAATATACAATAAATGTTATATATATATATATATATAACATTTATTGTGCATTTTCTCATGTTATTTTTCTTTCTTTCTTTCTTTTATTTTTTTATTTTTTTTGTTATCTATATATATATATATAGATCTAGAGGTTTTGGGCATACATCTAAAAATGATAGCATTGGTGTGGCAGTGTATTAGTATCACCCTACTAGGCTAGAAATAGTCTTTATTCAAATATAGATCTTAAAATCTATAGAGGAAATAATTTTAAAAATCCCCACTTTTGTCATATATAAAATGATGAATGTAGATGATAAACTCTTGTCAAATAAATTAGTTTGGGACACATTGAACCAATATATGAAGGACTTGATATTTACAGAGATCTGCAAAATGCATTGGGACATTATTATTATTTCAATAGAATTTATATATTTTAAATTTTCATATAAAACCACATATTTTTTAATATTTTAATTTACATAGAATGTAGACCAATCTACATAGCCTGAATGTTTAACAGATATTTTGTTTATCTATTTTAAAAAAAAAAAAAAAAGTTATCAGTTTAAACATTTCAGCTTTGAATGTATCTTTTTTTGTATAAAGATAGATCTTCATTGTAATTTGAACATCTAATGTATAATTTTCAGATGACTCTGGTTAGTCTACATGTACCCAATTCCTACTTAAACAGTTAACATAAGTTTTGACAAAAAATTAGAAATGTCAACCTGACCAGTGAATTACTAAATTTCACTGGTCGTAACAAAATGTTACTGGTCCTTATATAAATATTACTGAAAAATAAAAACAAGGGTGAGTAAAATTTCAGAACTACTGGCCCAAATGATACAGTGGTGGCCTGAATATTTTGGACAAATATCATTGTAAAAAGTAAAGAAAAACACAAAGGAGGACCAGCAATTTATTATTCCTACACTGGTGAAAAACAAACACTAAGTCAGTTATAAACGACAATTTTAATGCACATTAAAAGGATATAACGATGTCGTAATGTCGAAAATGGGTCCAAATGTGAATTTAACGTTACAGTTTTAAAATAAAACAAATAAATATAAAATAGATCATTGGGTCGAACGTCCCCTATTCTATCCATTTACAAGCTCTTTTGAGTGAACACATCTTCTGTGGAATTTTAAACCTCACAAGGAGTACGTGATACTCGCCGTCAGCCATGACAGGTCGATGTTTAATCACAAGTCCTCACATGATCAGACGTAATAATTTCTGCGCGTGGATAAGATATAACTTTAATATTAACACAAAAAGAGGATTATGTCTTGTCTTAAATAAATGACGGCCGTGACATGAATTTAACAGGATGGTAGAATACTCGCCCAAACGTTTTATTTTGGGCTAGTAACTACACGCTTTGTCAGACTTTGATCAACTTCTGGTTGCCCAGACACCAAAGTGGTCACATCTGGCGAGGGCGACCGGTTTATTTCAGGCGCTGATTATTTTAAATCATCTGATTTTAACCAGCGTTTCCACAGAAATTAGCAGAAATCTTGATTGGCCACGAGGCCGCCATGTTTTACAATTATCCGAGTCAATGACGCATTGGTAGGCCTACGTAAGTTCAAGCCTTTTTACTGACCTGGAACTAAAATAATAATAATAATAAAAAAACGCACACGCACAGAAGTAACAAAATCCGGATTTGCTGACGCAAACTTTGACCGGTCGATTGTACCGATTATTTGACAAATTTCACCGGACTTTTGTCAAATTTATCGGTTTTGCCGGTAAGCCCGACGGATTTCAAAAACTCTGTGTTAGTAGTATAAAGCATCATACCAAATATGGTTAAAATCCGAACAATGAAATTTATCTGACGGAAAAGCAGACAACCCCAAAAGAAAAACAGCAACAACAACATGACCTCCCTCCTCAATCAATGACCTCGGGACATAAACAGCCTGGGGATTATATGTCATTCAAATAAGTGGATAACTGGAAATTGGAATTAAAAATATCCGTAAACAACCAGTCGAATTTGAATAGCATTTGCCTGGCTGGGAAAATTGATAATTTTATTAGGCGTGATGTGCTGGGATTTCCCCACAGTTCAATGTAGATGACAATACTGACGACGATATCGTGAAAATATTTGAGCATCGCAATATCGCCGCCCCAGCAGAAAAAAAGTCTCTATGTATTTGGGCTACTTCAACGTATACTAAATCACATACACGGTTGTGATATTCTGTACTCCACAAAAATAAAGCTTTTTTATTTTATTTGTTTGTTTGTTTGTTCTTTTTTTTTTACACTTTATTTTATTTTGTGTCAGTAATATTGTGCATCGTTGTAAAACCACAGTCCGTAATCGCTATGTTCATACATGTACATGTATATCGATTCCGGACCGTGTTTTAGGAGATGCGGTATCTGTAGCAAGAGAACTGCCGAATTTGTTCTTGTGGAATATAGCGATATTATCGAGACGAAATCGACAAAATAAGTCGATATTGCGATGCGTATTTTAATCACGGCAACAGCTTTAGAACTTACAAATGTTTTTCATTTGATCTCAACGGGTGATTTTTTAATGCTTGGTATCAAACACCCGCCGACACGGTCAATTTCGGAAAGTGTAAATTCTTTATTTACATGAATGTTTGGCATTTTGTTGATCATTCTTCTGTTACATTTTCAGGCGTTTCTTCAGCTTATATAGTTGCTGGTCCCTTCAATGGACCCAAACTAGCCGGAGAAATAAAATAAACAAAGAAATTTAATAGTCAATGTATATACAGTAAAACCTCCCCTAACGACCACTCACGCAGTTTAAGACCATGGATATTATTGCTGTTTCTTAAAAAAAAAAAATGGAAAAAAATACATGCTCTCACCTCGTTGGCCTTGTTTGTGGGTCATTTAGTTAGGTGGTCTTAAATTATATAAGCAAGGTGAAACTGTATATTTTTTTTAATAAAGGGCTAGATATTATAGGCGATTGCAGGATTTTAGGTTAGAGGGGGCGTGCTTTTGGTTTTCACAGTGCCTTACTATGCGGATCTAAATTTTGTTCAGGGGTGGGGTGAGGGTAACAGAATTATACTAGACTGTTATAATAGAAGCCTTATTGGACATATTTTGTTATACAAATTGTTGGATAAATTGTGAGGCAATAATTCATTTGAGATTATAGGGAATCGTACTTATTTAAAAAAATTAATTATGAAATTTGGAAGCTTTCCAGACAAGATCTAACTAGAAGTCCCCATGCTTTGAGGGTAGTAAATGTAGAGTATCGTCGCCGAGCGGAGCGACGCGCGAAAATTACTCGAAATTGTTATTAATTTTCCGGCATTTTACCTAAAAATCAAAGGTTTTACACCTATTTTTCGCTGCGTTTCATCCTGAATCCTTTCCTGGTCACGACACATAATACGAAGTGTTGGGTCGTAATGGGGTCTGGTTTTAAACATCTTTCAGAAAACACTTGGAATTTGTAAGTCCGTAGGTCTACGTATTTTCCTGCTTCCAGACGGAAAATACGCCTGGATTCCGCTAATAAATCACACTGATTATCCTTCTCAAAAGAAGGTTGATTTAGCAAAAAAGTAAAATAAAATTGGGACATAATTTCGGCCTAATTATTAATAGCCTCCAGACACTGAATTATGACCTCTTTATACTTAAAGGGACATTTTATTCTTTTATACTACTTAGATTGATAAACAATAACAAAAAAAAGAGATATACAAAGGCATAAAAAAATTCTTAAATTCCTATATAATTTGTGAAAATTGCTTGAGAAACCCAAGTTTGGCACTTGATTAACTCAACCTTACTTTTTCTATATGAATACCACACTGGACCTGACCTTATTTTCACAACGGTGATATAGGACTATAAGATTTTTTAGGCCTGTGTAACGATGATATAGGAATATAAGATTTTTTAGGCCTGTGTAACGATGATATAGGAATATAAGATTTTTTAGGCCTGTGTAACGATGATATAGGAATATAAGATTTTTTAGGCCTGTGTAAAGGTGATATAGGAATATAAGATTTTTTAGGCCTGTGTAACGGTGATGTAGCAATATAAGATTTTTTAGGCCTGTGTAACGGTGATATAGGAATATAAGATTTTTTAGGCCCGTGTAACGATGATATAGGAATATAAGATTTTTTAGGCCTGTGTAACGGTGATATAGGAATATAAGTTTTTTTTATGTCTGTGTAAAGGTGATATAGGAATATAAGATTTTTTATGTCTGTGTAAAGGTGATATAGGAATATAAGATTTTTTATGTCTGTGTAAAGGTGATATAGGAATATAAGATTTTTTAGGCCTGTGTAAAGGTGATATAGGAATATAAGATTTTTTATGTCTGTGTAAAGGTGATATAGGAATACATGTATAAGATTTTTTAGGCCTGTGTAAAGGTGATATAGGAATATAAGATTTTTTATGTCTGTGTAAAGGTGATATAGGAATATAAGATTTTTTATGTCTGTGTAAAGGTGATATAGGAATATAAGTTTTTTTTATGTCTGTGTAACGATGATATAGGAATATAAGATTTTTTATGTCTGTGTAAAGGTGATATAGGAATATAAGATTTTTTATGTATGTGTAAAGGTGATATAGGAATATAAGATTTTTTATGTCTGTGTATAGCTTTTATTTTTTATTGTATATCAAGTACAAGTAGTAAAAGTCGAAAAAAATCGAAATAATGTTGCGGGGCAAACACAGCTAATGCACGTTTAAAAAAAAAATCATTGATAGATTAATTTAACTTGAAATGGAAGTGGAAATTGATGATGACTATAGGTGGTTCGGGAGTAAGCTCCCGAGATAAAATTTTGCATAATCCAATTAATTAGACGCCCGATGAGGTATTTTCTAGCTTCCAGACACAAAACAGTTTCCGTCCCGTAGTCCTTCAAATTGTATATTTACATTTTTGATTTTCTTGAAATGCAGCAGTTTGATTGTAAAAATATTAAATAAATATATTATATAACAAAAGAAATGAAAAAGAAAATAGAAAATGTAAATATCGCCTTCTGATGTAGTTTGTTATTGTACTACGTTTGCCCCGTGGTCCAGGGCATTTCTCCAGAAATGCACAGAGAGTTACTTTTAACATTGCGACACGTTTTTATCCCAACAATGCATTAAATTGACAGACTAATTTTTCACAAAAAAAACTTGATTTTCAACGAACACAAATGTTCCAAGAGCAATTTAAGTGGGGTCCAGAAAATTTTTATTTAAAAAGATCTGGAAAGCTTTTTCTGGATTCTGGGCGTGCTTAATCCGCCAGTGGAAACGGATATTTCTGACACGGGAATCGCCGATACCCTGTGTAATGGTTATATAGTAAACGAGAAGGAGTCGTGTTTACTAAGTAACGTAATACACGGTGGATATGATCTAGATTAACTTATGCTGGCCGCTACTTTTATCAATGACCAAATTTACTCTGATGAGAATATCAATGCGCTTACAAAATTAGTTACTGACTAGTGGACACAGTGGATTTGATAATATAAATAATGATTTATTATCAAAGTATTGAAACAATATTTTGGTGATCTGTATTTGAAATAAGTTTGCAATTCTAGACACTGAAAAATGGTTTGATGTGTGATCTGTTACAAATGATGTTTTTTTTAACATTGTTTGAAGTAAATTTAATTGTAGATTATGTTTAAAAGTAATTACCAAGGAATGACTCTAATAACCCACACACGACACACTCGTGAGATTCGCTAATCTCGCACCTGCTGCCTGGGATAGACGGATCTCGTCTTTTATCGGAACTAGATTCTTTTATTCTCACATGAGCACGTGACCCTATATAATAACTGATGATATAATAATAACCCGATGATATTTTCTTTTCTAAACCCACCCCCACCCTGCTTTAATAGCTCCAGTCATTTATTATTTTCACGGTAAAGACTTTTTTTAATAAAATTCAATGTCCTCCAAAGTGAAGTATCGTTATGCGAAAAAAAACCCAGTAAAACACTCAATATTCACAAATTTTCAGCCCCTTGGCCTTTAACAAGTGAAAGACGACAATATGTTACACTAGTTACATAGTTTTAAGCCTGCACAATACACAGCTTCATGGCAAAAAATGAAGCTGTGTATTGTGCAACGATTGGTCAGTCCCATGACAATTAGGACTAAAACTTAGAACTGATTTAGGCCTTAAGACTTTTTGTAAAACGAGCCCCACGACTTTCCCGACCGTCACCACAGTAATGTTATAGTATGACCCTGAAACAGCCTTGATTCATTTGTGATTTACTATATATAGGGGCTTCTATGTGGTTAGAGCTTTGAACCATGAAGTTTAACTTCTGGTCTGAACCATGAAGTCTAACTTCTGGTCAGGACAGGTTTAAACCCCGCTGGAACATACGCTAATTTTTGTGAGAAAGTTTGCCAGTTTTCTTGCGGAAGATCGGTGGTCACTTCCCGGGTACATCGCAACTGGGCACTCGAACTTCTCTCCTCTGACATTACAAACTGGCCACCACCATATATCTGGAAAAAAAAATTGAGAGTGGCGTAAAACACTTCAAAATTAAAGAAAAAAAAATTATGTTTAGTGCTTGCTGAAGTGCATAGACGTAATATGTTTTAATACTCGCGAATGGATTGTATAAAACGGCGATATATGACAGATACATGTATTTTGTCACAATTGCAGTACCAAATTAATAAATTACGCATATTAGCATCATTTTCTGTTAGGAAAGGATCGATAACAGGGGTATAGCTAGGAGGATATTCAAGTGTAGGTAAGGCTCTAACCACAGAGAAGCCCTTAATTATAGTAAGGAAAGGCACCATGTTCAAGGAGAGGGGTCTGGGGGACACTGAAGGCCCTCAGTGGGTCCAGTGCAGAACCCCTCCGGAAGCTCAAAGGCCATTGTGCTTTTGTCTCAGCTTTTTACAATACAAAAATGGACTTTTAAAAGGATGGGCATTGTAGAGACTTTAAAATGTCAACCAATACCTTAATGAGGACAGATTTGTTTGATATTTATAGCTTCTTTTTAATTTTATAATCGTCATTTCTATTTTTTAAAAATCAAATTTGAGTGTAGGCACGTGCATTACGTAGCTACGCCACTAGGTAAGCTAGGTATGGGAGAATTTTTATTCCATGGAAAGGATAAGCTGGGCATGGCCCTGCATAGAAAGGGTAAGCCGAGTATAAGGCAATTTCTCCTGCATGGAAAGGAAAAGCTGGGTATAGAAAAATGTCTTCTCCATGGAAAGGGTAAGTTGGGCATGACCTTGAATAGAAAGGGTAAGCTGGGCATGACTTTAAATAGAAAGGTTAAGTTGGGCATGACCTTGAATAGAAAGGGTAAGCTGGGCATGACCTTGAATAGAAAGAGTAAGTTGGGCATGACCTTGAATAGAAAGGGTAAGTTTGGCATGACCTTGAATAGAAAGGGTAAGCTGGGCAATACTTTGAATAGAAAGGTTAAGTTGGGCATGACCTTGAATAGAAAGGGTAAGCTGGGCATGACCTTGAATAGAAATAGTAAGCTGGGCATGACCTTGAATAGAAAGGGTAAGCTGGTCATGAGCTTGAATAGAAAGGGTAAGTTGGGCATGACATTGCATGGAAAGGGTAAGCTGAGTATAAGATAATTTCTCCTGCATGGAAAGAATAAGCTTGGTTTTGGTAAAATTACTCCTGCATTGAAAGGGTAAGCTGGGTTTTGTAGAATTTTTTTTTTGCATGGAAAAGGTAATATCTCTGGGTATGGGATACTTTTTTCTGCATGGATAGGGTAAGCTGGGTATGGGAAAATTTATCTTGCATGGAAAGGATAAGCTGGGTATGGGATAATTTCTCCTGTATGGAAAGGGTAAGCTGGTTATGGGAGAATTTTACCTGCACTGAAAGGGTAAGATGGATAGGGGAGAATTTCTCCTGCATGGAAAGAATAAGTTTGGTAAGGGGAAGTTTCTTTTGCATGGGAAATGTAAGCTTAGCAGAGAGAATTTCTTCTGCATGTAAAGAGGAAGCTAGGTATGGGGTATTTTCTTCTGCATGGAAATAGTAAGCTGGGTATGGGATATTTTCTCCTGCATGGAATGGGTAAGCTGGGTATGGAAAAATGTGTTCTCCATGGAAAAGGTAAGTGTGTAGAATTTCTTCTTAATTGAGCTAAGTCACTGATAGTAAGATAACACTCCTTAATTCCATTTTCGCGTAAATATCGTTTTTATTCTCAATCATTTATATTCTTACGTTACCTAGAAACACGTTAACAATAACGGGAATTTATCAATTTATTTCCGATGGAAACAATAAATTGAATGTCCATGGAATAACAAACTTATAAACATGTATGAAAAAGGCAAATAGTCGAATAGTTATCACATGTATTCGAATACTGGTTTTTGATATTCATTTCAGCACCAGTATTTCACTACATATGTTTCAACATTTATTATGTTACCCGACTCGGATATGAACTAAAATACTTCCGCTGTCATGTTCACCACCGATTTACTATCTGGGATACATACTCAACAATTTTCCAGTTATATGGTGCATGTCACTTTTTAATGGCGGAGGTGGTAACCCGGTTACATTGTATTCGGGAAGAGACCATCGGACTTCGCTTAGGTTCTGCGCTAACCAGAAGTGAGAGACGGGATCGTTCAAAACGTGCTATTTGTAACACGTAATGATAAAAGGGGCATTAGCGGTTTTTTGGTTTTTTTTTTTTTAATGTTTTCCACTTTTTAACTACTTAGATTGGTATACAATAGCAAAAAAAAGAGGTAATACACAGGCATAAAAATTAATAAATTCCTATATATTTTTATGAAAATTGTTTTCAATTGCAATTTATTAACTCAACCTTACTGTTTGTATATGAATACGACACTGTACTACCTAACCTTATTTTCACAAAATATATAGACACAAAGTTTTTATGTCTGTGTATAGCTTTTAATTGTTATTGTACATAAAGTACAAGTAGTAAAAGTAGAAAAAAATATGTTGGTAAACACAGTTAATGTCCTTTAATATTTTGACACCAGACTGCTTTCTTTAGATTTTAGGCGACACTGGTGTAAATATATCAGTATTTTAAAATAAACTGTAGTATTAAGGGTAAATCACGGATAACACAAGTAATGATAATTAATAGCCATGTCTGCTAATTAGGCGAATTCAGTAAATATGCTTACATGATAATTATAAACAACGCATATGCGACGACAGCGCCACTTTATCTTTGCATCCACTTTCAGATTGCTAGCTGGATATGGCTAGTATTTCATCGTTTATCTAACTGAAAAGAAACTTGTTTAACGAAGGTGTCCCTGTAAATCTACTTGATTCCTCAAAGCAGAAATCCGTACATTGGCGGATCTATAGTGGAGGCTTTTACGAGGGTTGCAACCCTCGTTTGATACAAAATAATGCTAAGTTCATATTCTCTTTTCTACAGATAATGATGAAGCTGTACCGGGTTTTACTTCCGATGGGAACAGTGACAGACTGGAGTCTGTATTATCCGACTCCTGTAACAACAGTCTCCAATTGGAGTCTCCGTTATCGTCATACGCAAACTCTGAAATAGACTTAACAGACTGGGACCATAATCATGACATCACTGAGGAGAATTCTATTTCAAATGAACAGGTACACACTGTATGTTGGGTTGCATTTATTTTTCGTGCTATTTTTAAAATCTTATGTTAACAAACAATTTGTCTTGTCGAGCAGGTCCCATTTACTGCTGGGTAAACGTAGGAAATGCAGATATTGTCTTGTCTAGGAGTTCATATTTACTGCTGGGTATTTCAATATAAAATCCCAACGCAGGAAACATAGATAATTTGTCTTGTCTAGGAGTTCCCATTTACTGCTGAGTAAACGCAGGAAATGCAGGTAGAGTTCCCATTTACTGCTGGGTAAACATACGAAACACAGATAATTTGTTTTGCCTTACAGTGCCCAGTTGCTGCCGACTTAGACAGACAGAAAATGCTCGGTCTCTGCCAATCTAATTTAAAACCGATCTCTTATCGCTCCCGTTTTCTGATATGTCGCGTATAGGATCTAACGCAATGCGCTATGAGGTCACGTAGATGTGTCATTTTCGACCAATGAAAAAGCGACTTACAGAATCTTATAAGTGATCAAATAGCAAAGAAATGTAAACATTTTTAACATTATAAACAACACTGAACACAGAAATACGGTAGTACAGAATTATATTCATAACCCTGGATGGGTTCGAATAAAAAAAAACATATTCTGATGGGATTTTGCGGACTGACGGTTTCCTTTTTGTATAAAATAAATAACATCTCTGTGCCATTAATTTTTGTAAGTCGCATTTTTATTGGTTGAACATCACACATTTACGAGAGGTCACCCCATAGCGGATTACGTTAGATCCTCTACGTGACACACCAGAAAACGGGAGCGGTGAGAGATCGGTTTTTAATTGGATTGGGTCTCTGCCAAGCAGATATAGAAAGGAAATTGTATACATTTACATTCATGACATCTGGGCTAATACCTAGTTATTATATTTTCTTTAAACTTTTGATCACTGCATACCCGAAAATTTTCGCCACCGTTTAATTTTCGCCCTTGACCGAGAGCCTGAGGGCGAATTTAAAATGAAAGCGGACTTTCCAAGCTAAATAACTGAAGCAAGGATATGTATGACATCCATAAGATTGTGGTGGTTTAGGGCAAATTTCGCATTACCTGTGTTTACCGAAAAAGAAGTATTTCGATTTTTGTTTACTTTTAGTATTTGTACATGCTGTACAGTAACAAATAAAGACTATACACAGGCACAACACATCTTATATTCCTATATATTTTGTGAAAATAAGGTCAGGTCCAGTGTGGTATGCATATATACAAATAGTAAGGTTGAATGAATCAATTGCAATTGAAAAAGTGGCAAACTGGGTTTCTCATGCAATTTTTACAAAATATATAGGAGTTTAAGAATTTTGATGCTTGTGTATATTTCTTTTTTGTTACTGTATAAGTGGTAAGAAAAGAGAAAAAGAAAAGGAAAGAAAAAAAGGACAGCTAAATAACCCTTTAAGAGGGATGAGTACTGACTGCTTTCTGTCGTAAAGGGTAAAATAAGAATGGCCGAAAATTCTAGGCATACAGTAATTCCAAATGTAATTTCTAGCGTTTTTACGACTTTGTTTTTATTATAATACACCGCATAGTTGTTTGATTTCACGGGGAAAATATTTCGCGCTCTTCTGAAAGGAACTTTTTCATGAGTGTTAAATGTCGTGCAAGATAGGTTACGAATTGTCTTTCTGATGCTTCATAAGCGTAAAATATTACATTCAAGAGTATTTATTTTCGTGGAATTGTCGTTTACCGTGAATATAGCGAAATTGAATCTCCCGCGAATAAAAACATTCATCATTTATTTTTATATACATGATTGTTTTTGGTGATAGAGTTATACCAAAAGTACAGAAGAAAAATACCACAAAATCATATAATTCTAGACTGTGATATTTGAATTATTGCAGGTATCCACTGACTTACAGCAAGAACAGATGCTTTGCTTAAAAGAGCTAGCTGAATTAATCCCTGATGATTTCTTGTTCATCCCAACAAGCGAGGTAACTCTATTGTCATTGCTTTTAAGCCGGTTCACACACAAGTTTTGTACGCAAACTTTGATCATGTGAACAGTATGAAAGGCTGTTTGGGTCACAAACGGGATGAACTCATGCGATGACAACTTTCACGTTAAAAATAATTTTTAACCCCTTAAAACTCCATTTTAACGTGTTAAAACATATTTTTTCCCACAAGTAGTGACTTTTAACGTGAAAGACGTTTTTGTATGCAAAACCCATTTCATCGCTTAAGTTTTGCTTGCACGTAAGTCATAATCAAACACTTGCATGCAAGATTGTATTTTGACCGAGAGGAAACAGCCAATCAGAACGCTTCTTACATCATAAAGAGAACAATCAGAAATGAACTGAGTAGGGTAAAAAGTTAAATTCGTATTTACGATATTTGCTAAACGAAATAAAGAAATCTTTAGATTTTATCTGATAATGTAGATATATATTGCTTGGAGTATCTGCACACGTTAGATGTAAAATGTCAACGATGTTTAGTACCTAAAAACGTGACCAAATGACAGTGTGTTTCGATCTTGGAGATACCATTTCCCGGACAGAAAAAAAAATGTTATGTCAAATTGAGTCACTGATATTGAGCAAACGAACAAGTTTTTTTAATCGAACTATTATTGGAATAAAGATACATATTTAGATTTTCAAAATATATAGAAATCAATAGACTATGTCGGTATTTTATGCACAAACTTTTGTTGTAATGAAAATGCGTCTCGCTATCTGGCGCCATTTCATTAATAATTAAACGAAACGAGGCCTCTGATTGGTTAATTTCATCACGTAAGTTCATATCGTAATTTTCCATTTCTGACGCTTTAAAAACCTGTTTTGCATGCAAAAACTTAAAAATCAACAGCAACGCGTTTAAATGTCCTCTATCACGTAAAAAAAATCACTATTTGCATGCAAAAAGGGGGTTTTAACGCGTTGAAAGTGAATTTTAACGTGGAAGTTGTCATCGCGTAAGTTCATCCCGTTTGTGACCCAAACGGCCTTTCATATGTCAAAGAAAACTTTGACCAAAGTCCATCAAAGAACACAGACGGACTTTGATGAAATAGAAACTCATCCTATTTTTCTTGTACAAGTTTTCTTGGTCAATATTTTTTTACGCAAACTTTGATCATGTGAACGGTCAAAGAAAACATTGATCAAAGTCCATCAAGGAACTTTGAAGGACTTTGATGGAATTCAGCCAGTCATAGCAGATATTCGATATGACGAAATCAATGTATACATGTTACAAGCACATGGTTCCTGTATTTTCTTGTGCTAGTCGCTCGAAAAACTTTGATAGTGTATACGGGTGACTTCATCAAAGAAGCTTTCTTTGACAGACTTTGACAAAGAAAACTTTGATCGTGTGAACGGGGCTTTAGCGATTCATAAATCAAGAGAGATAACTCCAGTCAACAAGCATTTGTGGCGTTTATATCGATGGCAACCAAAAGTTATTCCCCTAATTTGGTTTTAATTTGGCTTTATTACTCACCAGTGGATCTGATCATTTGGCAGACAATGCTGATTCATCCATGTCACCTGATCTCATCCTTGGGTTTTCCAGATGAATATTATCAACATAATACCAAAGTTATAATGTTCAAGACGATCGTTTCTGTCAATTAGACTTCATCAGTTGAGCTCCAATTTTAAATGGATTTTCCCAAATGGAAAATGGTATCATGCAAGGCCAAGTGATAAATCTAAATGCAAAGTCAAAATCCGTCTAAGAGTAACCCCTATAAAAAGATGACTATCTTAGCGTTTGAAGTATTAAGAGTGTCTTAAAAAGGTGTTATCAGTGCAAAATAGTACTTAAGTATAAGGTGTGTTTTTCCGCTTAAATGTATAAAGTTAAAAGAATAACACTTATATCTATCTTACACCCCCCCCCCCCCACACACACATATATATCGAATTTATTTTTGTAAAAAGAATCCCGATGGACATTAATGAAGTATTAGCAAAGCAAATAAGTGCAGTCAAACCCAGATTTATTGGAATCGAAGGGGGTGATTTTTTCTTTAAAATAAACAGGGTATAATGAAATATAGAAATTTGGCCGGGAATCCAAATCATTTTGATGTAACAGGGTCAATATTAAAGTGCCATGATAACCCAAAAATTATTTTTGATATAATAAAATTTGTTTATTTTCAAGTATTTTCCTCCAATCGAAATATAATTTAACGAATTAGTTATTGCGTAATTGCACGATAAAGTTGCCGTTTGCACCTGGCCACTAACTTCGTAGCATCATGTTTCCGACAACTTCCGATAATTACCATAAACAGAAGATGACGTCACTGGATGAACATTTCATTCAGTGTTGTTTGTAAACAAAACGACCACACGTATATTAAAAAAAATATATATGGAGACGAGTGGATTTCCCGATACCTCCTCGGATTATAGCGAACTGTCGCTATCGTGTGGATCTTCATCATTTGACGACAGTGATGAAAATTGTTTTTTACATGAAAATGACGATTTTGAAGAACACCAGACACAGACTGCGATCCACCCATACCAGTTTGAACCATATGCCTCCAACACCGATACAGACGGCGACGAGGATGAATATCAACACGAGGACAGAATGCAGGACTCTTCATGGTTATTTCTTTATTAATTTATTCATTTACTATTTATAACGCTCGGTGTTGTGTAGAATAAAAAGGGGGGTCAATTAAGTTAACAGTCATGTTTAAATACTGTGCGACTAAAACGAAGTATATTACCGTAAGTTCTGGAAACCTGAACATTTAACTCAAAAGTATTGTCTGAATAAAAATTTGCAATATACAAATAGATGAATGATGTCTAAATAAAATTTGCAATATACAAATAGATGAATGAACAGAATAAAACATTGTATGCATATATTTACAATTTACCTCACAGGGGCAGATCAGTATTTTTTGAAAGGGGGGTTCCAAAGCTATAATAAAAATGCACGAAAATCACAAATTTTGTCAACAAAAAAAGGGGAGTAGACACCCCTCTGTATTCGCCACTTCCTCACTTGCTGCCTTGAAAGCCTATATAGATAATCCATTTCACTCCAGCAGTTCTAGGGTTTTATGTCGAAGCAACAGTTTATTTAGCTAAATCATGTCTTCCAAAGTAAGAGGTCAGTTGTTGGAAGATCCCAGAGTATCCATCAGTTCCCACAATGAAGCTTATGTCTATTTGAAAGGGTTTTATTTTACTGCATCAATATAAAAATTCAAGTGCGGAAGAGACCAGAGAAACTGGAGCCTCCACATATACAATTCGAATTCCTGTCCAGATGATATTTTAAAATTTAATTTTCCTTGCAGTGCTTTCTTATTGTTATATAGGTGCAAAATATGATTTCTTCAAAAAAGAAGGGGGTGTCACAATGTTTTGTTATATGGACATAAACAGCTCTAGACAAGATTAGAATAATAAATTTTATTAAATATCATGAAATATAATATTAAATGCAAAATTATACACTGGGAGATTTTCCAGATATATATAAATGAAAATGAGATAGATATGTACATTTACACTATATTGTTACAAATTGTAATTTTAAACTTTACATGTATATTGACCTTTATTACATATATTACCAGTGACATGTAGACTTTGTTCAAACTCTGATTAAACAGGGGGAGAAAAGTCACAAAAGCAAATTTAAGAAATAAAACTAAAAATATCTAATTTCATTTTAATAGGTGTAAATGTGAGAATTGTATAGTCATGCCAACACATCGCACACCGCTACCCCTGCTCTTGCCTCCACGATCACCTCGAGGCATTATATCAGTTTAAAATATAATTTTACTCTATCTCGTATGATCATTTCCTTTGTATACAAATAAACCGGAAGTGCATCTGTTCATCTACTGACGTCACAGATAAATAATCTACGGAAGAACACGAGTGGCTTTGCAGTAGAATGCAATTAGCACACCTGTATTAAAATATCTTAATGTACTAATTTAAATTTTATAAAATTTATGTTTTTATGCAAAATAGATGTTAATACAAGTTTGGACAAATTTTCAAAGGGTAGAAAATTTCGACTCACATGGCACTTTAATGGGTTTGACAATCTGCAATAGTTTTGTTTTGGATGTATCTAATTTTTAATTCATGTTATCAGTTGAAAAATACTATTTGTGAATACTGTAAATTACTTTTATTTTGCATGAAATTTAATTTCGCGTTAAGCCGCGCGACACCTCGTACGCGAATTCAAATTCATCGCGTAATTTTATACACAATTATTACCCAATTTTCGCGATGTCCATCCATGTCTTTTGTAACACTATGAGGTACGGGAAGAAAATACTTTAAGTAAAAGAAAATATCAATTTGTAAATAAATATAAACTGATAATAAAATTGGTGTGCCCTGTGATAAATCGTAACATGTACTTAATGAGAAATACATGCAGCTGATTAAGTTACACAATGAAATTCATGTTTCGGACAAGCTGATTAAGTTACACAATGAAATTCATGTTTCGGACAAACAACTTGTCAACACATTTCGATTAAACTTAATTATATATAAGCATCGAAAACAAATATAGAAATGAAATTTCGACATCGACAATTGTTGCAGCTGCAAGGTTAAATAGGTCAATATCTGTCATCGTCATCCTTTGTAAACAAGTTTTGATTGTAATGTTAAATAATATAATGTACTAAAATTGTACTAATTTTGATGGTGTAAAAAGGTCACGGAAGGTGAAACTTTGACAGATTTTGATATGCACATCGCCAGTATTTTCTCAGGTTCTTTGTTGATCAGAATGCGAGAGAAACTTCTAGAATTCTGGTGTTCTATGTTGTTCGGAATTGACCTTCGTATATAAGCACCAGGGTTTTAGAAGGCAAGAGAGACCAGCATTGAGAGACTGCCATTTTGACACAAGCTACTGTCGCCTTTATGTGTTATTGATGTTACACTTGCTGTTCAATAAAATCTATACGATCACGAGCTGTTTATTGATTCTTAGTGGGTTACACTTTGTTTTAGTTTCATCGGATTTCACAGAATGTATTTGTTGATTAATGATATTTCGTCGGTATCACTGTCCGTGAGGACCATGATTTACTTTGTTCCTTTTCTGTAGTGTCGTAGATCGTAAGGCCGTTTTGCAATGATAGTCATTGCGCATACCCGGATGATTGTGATGGACTCTAATTGCTTAACGGCTTTACCACTAGATCTTACAACCCGAGAGATTTTAGAATGAAACAAAGTAAATTATTGTCCTCACGGACAAAGACATTAGAAATCACCTATCTATATAAAATAGCCTAGGTATATCGCAAAATATTCAATGAAAATTAAAACAATGCAAACATCGCAGGGACATAAAACAATTGCAAACATTGAAGGGACATAACTCTTACTAAAAAAAATCGCAGTTGAGTTCGTAATACGATCGACACGTTACATTCGTAGAGGTTTGTCAAATTCAAATTCAAATGTTTTTCTAGTTTTAAACGCGAATTCAGATATTCGCGAAAAGACGAAGGAAGATGACCTCGCGAAATGTGGAATAAAAGTAATCTACAGTAAGTCCAATGCTGATTTACTTAGTATATACAGTTGACTTCACTTCTAACGAGATCGCTTTTAAGGTGATTCCGTTTATAACGAGAATATTTCTATTTCGGTTACTGTTCAATTCTGTATATTTCCGAACGCCTATGACGAAATAATATAACGAGATATCACTTGTAACGAACTTGAAAATTTGTCCCGATGACGGTTTCATCATGTAGTTTTAGTGATGTTTAACTAGGTGTGTTACAAACAAGACATACGATAGCTATCCATTGTTATTTGAAACAATAGATAATGTTTTTGGTTTTTTTTCAAATACAGTAAACTTAAGCTTTACTAAGATTTGATTGACTGTTCTGTAACTCGTGGCTTAGATGTCATTTTGTGTCATTATTACATGGTAAAATTCATATTACATATCATATCAGCCCAAGGGCTCAATATTAGAATATGATATGTGATATGAATTTTAACCATGTTATAACCTGTTTATCATATACAAACAGTACAACTTGCAAATTATGTTGATTGATTTCACTGAAAGTATCAGTTTTATATTTTGAAGTGAATTAAATGAATTAAGCAAGGAATGTTTGCTTCAATAAATTTTAACCGCATTGTTAAATTTATTTTCTTTATCAGTTACTTCGTCCAGTTCCATTATCCTGGTTGCCAAATCCTGCAGTACCTTATCGCCTTCTTTTGACATTGCAAACAAACAATATGTCGTCCGACGCAACGCTCCGTTTGAAGTCGATAAGTCCCGAGGTGTCCCGTTTCATAAATTCCGAAGTACGTGATACGGAATTTTGCATGGCCGGTCTGATATTGATACGGATTTTTGCATGGCCGGTCTGATATTGATACGGATTTTTGCATGGCCGGTCTGATATCGGTTAGTTGATTCTGGCGATATAATACCATACAAAACTTATATATAAAGTACTAAGTATATGATAAAACGTTGTATAAATAATACATAGGTAAACCTATGGAGAGGGCGAAGACATTCATCAACAGTTTTACATGTTCAATTAATTCCTTTGGGGATTCCGTCGTGTTGCCCCCTGCCGGGGGCAACACGACGGAATCACCAAAGGGATTAATATTCAGTGTTTTTATCACGTAAATGTCCCGGTCATTCACTCATTGTTTTAAATAAAATATTGATTGGCTGACTGTTTCTTCTGTGCTAAAACTTAAAAATAGAATCTATGTGGTATTTATTAGTCATGAATTAAATGCACAAACATGTTTTTATGCAATATATTTTTCTCTATCCCAGCATATCCATAATTTCGTGTAGTTCACATTACCAGAATAATTGAGGCGCTTCGTGATCGGGTTTGATATACAACCCTAGTCGTTATGGCCTAGTCTCGGTCTACAAAACGTTTCTTAGTGTGGTGGTTTATTACTTTGTTTGCAATGCGCTTTTAAGTAATGGTTTTGCATTTCCGACATTTTGTTTATGTCACGAGCAAATTCCCGATGTGAGCAAAATTTTTACCATTAGTAGTACGGGTCCCCGGATGTAATAGGAATAAAAAATGTGAGCTTCTCTACATATATGAGGGCTTCACCCTCTATAATTAAGTTAGCTTACCGAACTGGTTATCAATCAATATCAACTGTAATCTTACCTCATTCCGTATAACGAGATCTGGTTATAACGAGATATAAATTTTTCTCCCTTCAAATTCGGTATAAGTGGAGTTGCATGTAACAGTTTCTGGAATGTTTCTTAGCATTGTGTATATACTATACAGAAGAACCTCGCCCAAAGACAACCTTCCTTAGGAGATAACCTCGCTAGAGCAATTCAAACCAGTGATGTCTGATTAGCGAGGTTCCACTGTTAATAATTATGTATATGTAGTATATTTTGTTTTCTATTTTAGCTCTCCATATTACAAGGCGCCACCAACTACGTTCAGTATCTGAAAAACGTGCTGCAGGATTCTTACCATTATGAGCCTTTTCAGAATCCATTATGCGATTCAAAATCTTCTGATGATGATGCAAACTGCCAGCAAACCATTATTCAGACAAAAAATGGCGACCATTTTGATTATCCACTCTGTTCTTGTTCAGATCAGGGACTTGACCATGTCAATGAAAACTCCTGTAAGTCAATACTTTCCGAGTCCGATTGCGGAAGCATGGATATACAAGATGATGTTTTTGAGAACTATATCATTCCAGCTTACGGTTTGGAAAATTCTCAGTTGACTTCGTGCGCAGACATTACAGATAGTTATTTGTTAAGTAATGGTGTTGATGGCAGTAGTGAATCTTGTTCTACTTCGTCCGTTTCTCCGAAAGATATGACTAGTAAAATGAACGACATGTTCACAAACATCAACACAAAACACTCTATAAATGACGATGGTAGCCATTCCGCCTGTTTTGTGACTGAGGGTGCAGCTAATTCCAATGTGAATATGGCCAACGGAACCGGAAATCACCATGACACCACATATGAATACGATTCTGAAAATTCCAGTCATTTTAACGTGGTGCCTTTTATTGAAGGATATTCATTGAGATTTCCATTTTCCTCTAAATTAGCAAAGGATTACCCAGTATTGTCGTCGCTGTTGGACAACGAGGACTCCTGCGAGAAGACAGATGACACAAGAGAACAGGAAGACCAAGAGATAGATACACATAATTCTACTGAAACCTCTAAATCTGAATTAATGAACTCCAATGATGACATTAACACAAAAGGTAAAGATAAAGAAAATTAACTTTATGCAAATTACCCTTTTTTGCGACATTCCAATTTTGTCGAAATAATTCGTTATGTTTTTCGTGTTCTCTTAACGGAGGTTGGGGATTGGGGGGGGGGGGTGATGATGTAGAGAAATTGAAATATGAGAATTTTTAGTTTTAAACTTTTATTTAATTATGAAAATAGCAAAAGAAAAAGAAGAATTACAGTTTTATGCAAATTACCCATTAACCCTCATTTTTGTCGAAATAAATTAATTATGAAATCTGTCTTACGGGAAGGAGTGATGTAGTGAAATTGAAATATGAGAGAGAAATTTTTAGTTTTTAAGTTTTATTTAATCACGAAAATAGCAAACGTCTGAACAAAGTTGAATTCGACGGGGTTTCTTACAAAATACTTTATCAGAAGTACACGCACAGTTTATAGAGTTATGTAGTGGTTGACATGCTTAACATCACGTATTTAAACTTTTACGAAATTCACGAATGCATGACAGTCGTTATGTATTTCAGGTTCTGTATTACGGAGACCAAAAAACGGATTCATAAGATTTTCTGTAGAATATAGGAAGAAGTTGGCGAAACAGCATCCAAAACTAGACAATAGAGAGGTATCCAAAATGCTAGGATCTAAATGGAGAAAGATGAGTTACGAAGAAAGGAAACCGTATGAGTAAGTCTTCATTTCATATGATTAATGATCTGTATTTTGCACCTATCTATGTTGGTGTTTTAGGGATAAAAATGTAGATATGTGTGCCCTTTCTAGTTCACCAATACCTCGAATGACTTACTGCGATATATTGCTGCAAGTTTTTGTGTGCTGTGTGGCTATGTATACATTTTAAAACGTGTTAAATTTCAGATTTGATATATTGCATTGATATGCTAGAGGTAACAAAATATATGAATGTCGGTAACCCTGCACTATTGATAGGATAGATAGGGTAAGACTCAAGTGATAAAATCGATTTTTTTAACCTATTATGTTAAGGAAATTATTCTTTTTTTGCATTTTTCCTCTTTGTTCCTTATACATGTATCAGTTTTCATTGATAGTAGGCATTAAAATTTCTCAGATCTAAATACAATGTACATGTAATTTAAATTGTATTTTGAATTAATGTCTTCCTTTGTCGTGTTTGTTGAATTTTATGTAAATTATCATTTCTAATTCAGAATGCAATTTGAGAGCGACATAAAGGACCTCCGAGAAAAGCATCCAGAGTGGCGTTATGCACCAATGAAGAGGTTGAGTCATGACCTAATTGAACCCATGCCAAGTCGTCTGCGACCAAGAGAAACATTGAAAAGAAAGGTTAATTGAGTTCAGACTACATTAGAATTATATTTTGTATGCAATATCAAATATTGACAACCTTCGTAGATGCAGATATAGATATTTTACTACTTCGTCTCACAGAAATACTTGGTGGATATATCAACATAGCCGATTATATGACGTATGGTTTAAATAGACATGTCAATTGATGATTATAAAAAAAAAACCCCTCACATGTGTTTGTTTCACTTTCATAAATAAATATCGTCTGCTACAAACAAGTTGACAGTCAAGCTTGTGATCTGGCTTAAGTAGGTTTCTTCTACAATAGTGAGTTGTACATTCAATAAATCCAAGCCATAACCGCCATAGTTTTGTCATTTAATTTAGTAAGGTCTGACCCGGACAAATATTTCACGACTGGAATCCTCCACAAGAGCCCCACATAGTCACAATTAGCTATATTTGTCCATTACTTAAAAATTATTATGATGACGTGTACTTTTTCATCTGAACATTTCTATTTTATTTCAGTTTCTTCCTACTATTATAAAATGCGGCTCCGGCACCTGTGGTCCCAGACGTAAATCTCACCAAAGACAGCAGAAAAACAAGGTTAAGAAGCAAATACAAGATTTCTCTTTTGAAAGCTACGTCTGGCTGCAGTGTAACTTGTGCTCCAAGTGGCGTTATGTCCTGTGTACTGATGGTGTTAACTTAGCACTGTATCAGACGATGTGGTAGGTAACTTTGTATTTCATTTTATAAATAACTTGAACATCTGCTGCCAAGCATCATCTGCTGAAGTGGAAATTGTCACGACTTATGTGTCCGTTATCAATGTCTAACTCGACAGACCCCCCCTGTGGTCACATTTAAACTCGCCCAACTCAATAATACATGGTATGATCTATTGTCATAATTCAGTATTGAACAAGTTCATGTTGTATGTAAAATTATTATAATTTTTCTAGAAGCCGTGTTAATCAGATGCGGATACTAAAAAATTCTAAACAGCTTTTAGAAAATTTGAAGGCACACAATTTTTCTCGAATTCACAGTATCAAAACATATGATTTACTCTTTACACTACTATTCCACATAAAAAATTAAAAGAAAGACTTTTTAGCATCATTGATGCTTGATGATGTTTTTTTCACTAAAGGTGGTACCCGAAAATTTAAATATTTAGTGATTGGCTATCAACATGCTGGAATTTCTAATAGACAATATATTTGTAATGTTCGGAGACGTGGTCTTTCAACAAATTGTCGGCATTCCTGTGGGAACCAATTGTGCCCCCTCATTGGCCGACCTGTTCCTTTATTCATACGATGCAGACTTCATTCAGATACTGCTGAATCAAAAGAAGAAAAAGTTAGTTGTGTCCTTTAATTTGACATTTAGATATATCGACGACGTTTTGTCAATTGATAATGACAATTTTCATACATATGTCAATGTGATATATCCCAGCGAACTAGAAATTAAAGATACATGTACAACAGAATCAAGCACACACGCTTCATACTTAGACATTTTACTTAATATAGACACTAAATTGGCAACTAAGCTATACGACAAACGCGACGATTTCGGCTTTCCCATCTTAAATTTTCCACATTTAATTAATAATATCCCTCAGTCAGCCGCATATGGAGTTTATATTTAAAAAATGATCCGGTATGCCAGGGCATATGAAGATTTCATATACAGAGTGACACAGGGATATCGAAAACCGCGTTTAATGTCAACGTTCCGCAAATAGTCTTGTTTGCGATTTCTCTGTTTCACTAAGTGAAATGTTGAGTTGCCTTTCGTTGGCAGTTGTTGAAACGTCTGTACCAATTGTGACGAGGATTCACTCCTCATGTATTTCATTGGACTTGACTGTGGACTCACGGCGGGTGTGACTGGTCGATAGGGGATGCTTACTTCTCCATGGCACCTGATCCCACCTCTTGGTTTCCAGAGGTCGTGTTTGTCCATTTTTCCCGGATTTGTATTTTTTAAATGGGCAGACCCAAATGTCACATTAGGGGTTGATTAGTTATGTTCTATACATTAATCTGTCTCCTGGTAGTCTTTTGGACATCAGACGGACACTGTTGGAATCATCATCTGTTTTGTCTATGTCTGCCCAGAAGTTGTTCACTACACATGGAAGAAATATGTTTAACTGTTGTTTTATATGCGTTAGTCTATTTACCTGAAATTGACACTTTAGATTTCTTCTGCTGTTGTGGATTAGATACAAACACTAATGTTTACACATGTTATTAAATGCTTAAATATCAAGTATATTCAGAGAAAAGCCGTATTTATACGCCGATATACCCGTTCATACCGGTATTTAAAAGCTATAGTTTCACGATATGCAACTATGTTGTTCTATCTCCAAAAATGCTGGTAACTAAAATATAATCAAAGTACTTAGAGTACAGATACGAGTTGATGGTAATCGTTTTGTGTATGTCCGTGGCAGGTATAATACACTCAATACTGAAAATTATACATTGTGTAAGCTTCATGTGTATGAAAGATATTCGCAGGTTGATTTCAATAAAGGATACCAGACTTTTTACTGAGGAAATGCAGCATGCTATTTTAGAGTTAACGAATTAACAAACACCTGCGTGCATCTTTATTTCAAAATAAGTACAATCATGGCCATCACATTTTTCACATCCGTTACCATTACGTCTGGGTAATGATGATGTATTTATTATGCTGTTATAACAAGTTACATGTACATAGATCAGTGATATGATTATAAAGCCTCGTGCTTATACACATCGCTGCATAGATATTAAATTTTCTATGTGACATCAATATACTCTTACATTGTACTCCCCATAGTAGCGTTTAAATCTCTAGTCCAATACGTGTACATGTAAAACATTTTCCAATCTTCAAAGAATGTCTCTAGATTCTCGTCAGCTAAACTCACGTGAATGACACAGCTTCTAATGTCCAACTTCACAGATGCCAATACACGCAACGGATCTCAAACTCATTTGTATATTAATGGTGCGCAAGAATTGTAAACATTCCGATCAATCGTTTAATTAAAACGTCAATTTCGTAACAAGTGTATAAAATAAAGAATAATTGAAAGTAATTTTCAAATATCACAACATTTATCATGAAGGTCAGACTGACCTTTATAGAATATATTTTCTCAAGGCCTATATTTTTCAGCGAATTGTTACTATTTTTTCGTCAATTTAAAAAGCAAATATTTACAAATTAAAGAGCTATTTGAAAATTTCATTCTTGAAGTTGAATTTCTGATACTGGAATGAATGCATATGTGTAATTTCCCGTCAATGTAATGTGCTATGTACTCCGTACTGTAAAATGTGCTTTGACTTGTTCCCAATAAACAACTTGCCATAACATTACTCAGTTGATGGAAATCAACTCGTTATCATGGTATGGTTGACATGTTTCAATTTTTGTATTTACCTGCGACAAAGTATATTAAGAAAATAAATCACCCTTAGATAAACCTTTATTCCTCTTATGAATGCGTATGAAGACTCAATTCACCAAATCCTAACAGGAAGTTAACGTCCCTTCCTCGTGCTTAAGACACACAACAACTGCATTCAGGTAACTCAGATTGTTGCCTAAACCTAAATAGTGTCTAAAATTTTGTTTTTATTTAGTAGCGATGTTAAACACATAAACACATGCATGATCGCTGCAAACTCTGGTCTGCCTACATAGCTAGAATAAATAAACGTACTACGTTTGCCATTGCTATAATTTAAGAATTTAATCTGTTATCCTTTGTGTCTATTTATCAACATTTGAGTTCAAGACTTTTCAAAAAACAAAAACAAAATTTTTCTTTTCAAGGTTTTGCCACATGAATCCAGACAAGAGTTGCAATTCCTGTTTTGACGAAGAGGACTGGAAAGCCCGCCATGAGAAACATCAATCCACATCTACAGTATCTCCGTCAGATGCAGTCAGTTCCGCAGAATATAGTGCATTCTCCTCTTCTACTTCTCACATGTTGTACAGGAAGCCGAGTTGGTAGACTCATACAGGAACCGGTCAAACCAGAGGAAGAATTTCTCGGTAGGACTACATTGATAGAACTATATCCAAGCAGGTTGATGTTTAATGAGAAGGAGACGACCATCCATTGTAAAGTTTAGATCAGAATTTCAAATGGAAACACATTCCTGTCAGTTGATTAATACAGAATTTCAATAAAACATTATTTGTTTCTTGTCTCTGTCTCATTACTAATTATTTTTCGTTGATATGAAGATGCCATCGATTTTAGATGATGTACTATATATATATATATATATATATATATATATATATATATATATATATATATATATATATATATATATATTGTCGAATGCTGAGAATTTCAGTGGTAAATCTATCGCGATTTGAACCTAAGTTTGTCTTGCCCAGAAACTGCTACCGCAGTGAAATGAAACATTTAGTGATGCTACAACAGAAAGATCGCACTATATTCCAAAGCATTACTAGACAGTGCCAAAAATCTTAACAGCTGATTTACAGCAATGGTTAACCGGCAGTTTTTAAAATCACCCAATCACAGACTGTCATAGCAATCGTCTTATTCCTGAAAATGTCTTCACGGCATAAAGGCTGATGCTTTTTAAGAGTGTCGGGATGAATTAAGCACCCTCGGTATATTCAGTGGGCGGAGCGTAAATGCAAATAACCAATAATCTAAGTCGGTTAGATGTAATTTTGACGTTTTATTTGATTGAGACCATAAGGGCTCACTATGCTCCGCCCTATTTCAATCACATAGAAACGCCAAAATAACATCTAACGTATACATAAGCCGGATGGAGTTTGGTTTCACACACTTAAAGTCCAAAAAGGCTGAAGTAGGTGTTTCCATTAAGTTATCAAGATTCTTCAACGGTGCAGCAAACAGTTGACCGACTTAAGCATTCTGCACATTAAGTGTGCATGTAAAGTAAGTTTGGTATAAGTAATATTCGCAATTAAAGGAATTTTCAAGGGCGCATTTAGGATTCAAAGTTAGAGGAGTTGCAAGTATATCTTTTTCGAGCGTAGCGAGGGTAAAATGAATACCTAGTTTCTAAATGTAGTAAATTGCCACTCCACCGCTATGTCCCGGGTCCCTATCTCGTGGCAACACACGCGGTATGCCCTGGAGCCCTCAGCATTTGATTCTTTTGAAATTCTAAAATGTAATGTAGTATCTCGCTTCTTGTCCATGCAGGTCGGAGTCCTGCTGGAACCTAAACTGATTTTGTGAGAAAGATTTGACAGTTTACTTGCGGAAGGCCGATCGTCTCTTTCCGGGTACATTGTAACCGGGTTATTTCCTCCACCATTAAAAATTTGCCACCACCTTATAACTGAAAAACTTTTGAATGTGGCGTAAAATGATAAAACAATAAACACAAACAAATATTTTGCGTATTTAACACCATGCGAGATAAAGAACATTTTTTTTCTTTAAATTGACTGATATATCATGTTATTGCAAGTGAATACTACAGTAGAACCTATAGTTCGATAAGTCTACTACCTCGAATAATTAAGTCGTTATTTTCCACTCACTACGATTGCCTTTGACCGGAAGAGAGCGCTGTAATTATTCAAGTTAAAAGTCTACCAAGTTAAAGTGATATCCGGGTTCTGTCAAAAGTCCAAACAATCCTGTCTATTCACCCAAAACAAGGAGTACAGGTAAAACATTATTGCCTTGACCTGTGCCAAAAACGAGCATGTCATCGCTGTTATGATTCCATTTAGACTCGATGTGTTTGTAAACATGTGCCAAACGCTGAACTGGCACATTTTTATCAACACAACGAGTCTATAAAAGATCATATTGGGGCTGACAAGCTTGTTTTTAACAGATAAATATTAGATCTACGGTAATGTAAGGAATCAGTGCAAGGTAAAAAAATTTACCTGTCCACACCAGAATTATAGTTAATGAACCGATCGTAGTTGACTGATGTGTCACTTAACCTTGGTAGACCCAAACGGCATAGCTCATTAACATTCATGTTTACTAGTTTAAAATAAACATGTTATAGCTACAATCGGGTGGGACGTTTGTAATCACCATGTGGGGCTAATTAGGGTTAGAACTAGTATAGCTTGTGTCCCTAAAAGCGCTAAGCGCATTTGCGCTTAAAATGTAATTTTAAGGTGAACGCTAAACAATGAAAAAAAAACTTGGAATGGCCTAATCACATATGACTAATAAACTCGTGTCAACAATATAATTACTTCCTCGTGGAAATTTCCATTTAGACAAGGAAGTGATCATATATGTACATACATAATCAAATACCGCATTGATTTTAATCAGTATACAGCTTGATGCTTACCTGTTTGTACGGTTCTCGACATTAAGTGATCTACACAAAATCAGGTAAAATTATGTAAATTGTGTATTGTAACTAATGGTTAGATTTAGATAGTTTAATCATTTGTTAACTTAATTTTGTAAATAAAATCACAATATGGTTTTGTGATTATAGTGCATTACACGTTGCATTTATCTATTTTAAATATCATATCTCTCCATCTAACTTTCAACCTCTCTATCTATCTATCTATCTATCTACGTTGTATAGAACAATTATTTTTTTTTACGTATTATATGTATATAGAACAGTACACATATATTATATACTTCTAATCGATTCTGTCAATTTGAATCCATCGTAAACTTCAGAACTCCTCTTTTAAATTGTCTATTCTATTTAGTTAATAATGGCCTATATATATGACTATTATATTTACCAATCATGTACCAAATCAGATGTCTTACTTCCGTTACAGAAAGTTTTAAATGATGATCATTTGCAAGATGTGTGTTGATTGTAGGTACTTCAAGAATATTTCATCCTAAACGTGATTTTTATGTGAAATAGGCACTATTTTAAGGAAGCTATTGAATTCATGCAAATCTCTGTTATCACGTGATAACAGCCATTTGCATTAATCATATGATTTACCTTGCGCAGATAATGCTTCGAGTGACACCATACGTTTTGGTAGTTGCCGCTTGTATTGTGACGGGGTCTTGCACTCCAGAAAATGAAGAACTTGGTGATGCCGTTGCGGTCGTTGATAGACATATTGATGTGAGAGAAGTTATTCATTTCAAGAGAAGAAAACCCAGACCCGAACAGGTAGCTGGACATGAAAAAGATGAACGTCTGTATTTTCTAGAAAATGACAAAAGTAAACTATTGGAGTCAATCTTAAGTGGTATGCATGTCGTTACGGACAGTGGAAAAGTTGCAGTTTGCGGTAAGAATGAAATAAAATGTCATTTTAAAATGTCTTGTTTCTAGTCTGAATAAATTTTTCGTCATTGTCCAATTAATTTTTTTTCATGAAAGAGTCTTGCTCCATTTGTTTAAGAATTGAAACATGTATAATATATTTATTTGGTAATTATTATAGAATCATTTTTGAATGGAAATTTCACCTTAAATGTTTTAAAGCGACATCGTGGGAACGGTTTAAGTAAGTTTCTTAAATTGTGGTTATACATGTATTTAATGGAACATAATCATAATTAGTTGTAAAACGAAAAACACTTACGGGCGAGGTCTCTCACGGTAACAGTTCTAAAAATATTCTGTTGTATATGATATGAAGAATCAACACTTCGCTGTATAACTTAATGTGGTAAAATCTCCAAAATAGAATAGTTTGAATTTTACGTTTTTCAACTTTATCTTGGGAATTTCTGACTTGAAACCAAGTTTATTATTGGAATTTCCTATTTTAAAATTGGGTTTTCAAATTTATTCTTGGATACTCCAGCGTTGATTTTTCAAATGTTGGCTTTTCCAGCTTTACGAAGACCGGAAAAATTTGTAATTATTACAAACATTTAACAAGTTTGTTTGTGTTGTCAGGGCAAAAATAAAGTGTGGTGATGATTGAAATTAAAAAAAATATGTTGAAAAATAAATTGGCAATAAATTAAGTTTCTTTAATTTAAGTTTTGAAATGTATTATAAATATTTTTCAACAAAGAATTGTGTGTCGTCAGAGTGGTTTTCTTTTTAATGTATCATGGTAAACATCAAATATGTCGTCAAAGTGTTTTCTACGGAAGCGTGTTAGGCTCACCTACCAAAATATTTTTCTGGAGAGTGAAAATGTTTTATCTGGCAGCCGAAACATAATTATGTGGCGACTGCCAGATAATTAAGTGGCGGCCGCCAGATAAAATATTTTCACTCTCAAGAAAAATATTTTGGCAAATAATTATGTGGCGGCCGCCAGATAAATTATTTTCACTCTCAAGAAAAATATTTTGGTAAGTGGGCCTAATACGCTTCCGTAGTTTTCCGCTAAATTTGTTGCGGTAGATAGGAAACTTTTTAAATACGGCTTCGTGATTAGAAGCAAAGTCATATTATGATTTTGATGGAATAAGCAAGCAAATTTTCATTTTTATAATGTATTAACAATAGAAACTTTGCTTTTAAATCAGTGGATTTCGTTGTAAGTAAAACTTTTTAAAATTCAATTTCATTTACAGGACCACCAAATGCCAAGATAGATATCACGTGGACTCCCAAGGTTCTGAATGAAGATGGAGTCGTCACCGTGTTTCTAGACATGGTAGCCCGTATGTATAAACAAAAACTATCGCGCACAAACACTTGAACTCATTGTATATATAGGGTGTCGTATATAAGCAAAAGATACAAGTCAGGAAAAGAATATATAAAGCACTATAATGACTAAAGGACACGGACAAAATGAATGTCCAATTTTCGGGACGACCTGTCCCTTTGTCAGGACAAAACAATTAAAATAACATGAAAAAAAAGTACACAGACACACTCTCACGCAAACACCCACTCACACACACAACCAAAGAGTGAAAGAAATGCTACATATTACAAGTACAGCGTGATAAATGCAATAAATAAATGAACATGGAAACCAAACAAAAGGATAACTAAAAAAACTAAGCTCAAACTACCAATGAAATGTGAATCGAACTAGATCTAAGTGAAAATAACAATAGTTTCTTGTTATTTTGTACTTAGATCTTAAATTTATTTGCAAAAAAAATTTGCATTTGAAGTCTACGATTTTCCCTTGCGTTATTATCAGCTAAAGATCTGAAAACATAATCCCTAGACGTAGGAACCGGGGGCAGGGGGAGGCTCACCCTTTTTACCACATACATTTTTTTATATTATCATCACGTCTTGAATCTAGAAAAGGGGTTCCTAGAGCTTTTAAATTTGGGCCTACCAAACTTTCCTTCCCCCTAACTCGAAACCCTCGATCTACCTTGGCTTTGTCTGTATATTTTGGATTTGATGGCTTTGGTTTGACCTACATATTCCGTAAAGATATTTCCGTTTGCGTTCTCTGGGTATGAATGAATATAAATTCATTTGTAAACAAAATTTGCATTTGATCAAAATGTATATGATTTTCCCTTGGATCGTGATAAGTCTGTCAAAGTAATGAAATATCTGGCTGGAAAAAAAAGCGAGTCGCAATGTGATAATTAACTTTGTGGGCTTTTAAAATTAAACATTTCTGGGAAACAATGGTTTTGTAGGAAGTAGAGAATACCGAAATATTTTTAACGATAAAGAGGTCATTATCAAAAGTCTGGAGGATACTAGAACGAAATTCTATCCCGATTTTTAGCAACTTTTTTGCTGACCCAACCTTCTTTTGAAAAAGGTAATCAATGTGATTTACTAACGGATCAGGCCTACCGTAGACGTATTTTGGCGTTTGGACTCAGAAAAATTCCTTCAGAAAATGCATCTACAGGCTTCCAAATGAAAAAAATTATTGTTTTTATTAGATGAGTCAAACACGACCCCTCCCTAATGTAATATTGTCTCACAATCAATTCAGAACTTGAAATTTTGCGTAGTGAGCAGGGATAGTGTGCCCCTAAAGTTGATAAAATAGGTGTAAAAAGTTCCGCTCGGCCAATTCATTTCATTAGAGAGGGATCGTGCTTTAGGCATCTAATAAAAACAATAATTTTTTAAATTTCGAGGCCTGTAGAAGTTTTTTCAGAAGGCAATTAATAGTTGAATTATACAAAGTTGTAGTATGTTATATGTTGTCTAAATGTACTTCATGTATCTGCCCTAGGTGTTGATCAACACAATAATGTGTTTTTATAATGTCATTACAACATCTCTCTCTCTCTCTCTCTCTCTCTCTCTCTCTCTCTCTCTCTCTCTCTCTCTCTCTCTCTCTCTCTCTCTCTCTCTCTCTCTCTCTCTCTCTCTCTCTCTCTCTCTCTCTCTCTCCTTTGACAAACTGACACTCTAACATTGAACTGTGTACTTACAGCTCTCGATATCAACGAAGCAAAAATCGTAGTCGATGTGTACATAGAAAATGTGCCAGACCCAGTGTTCTCCATAGATCAGGATGTAACATGTGCAGAATTAAAGAAAAAAGTGAAACAATTGAACTGTCCCATACCGAAAGGATGTAAGTATGAACGTACTGGTACAGAGCTTATGTAAGTACGAACGTACTGCTACAGAAACGATGTAAGTATGAACGTACTGCTACAGAAACGATGTAAGTATGAACGTACTGCTACACAGAGAATGTAAGTATGAATGTACTGCTACAGAGAGGATGTAAGTATCAACGTACTGCTACCGGTCTTATGTAAGTACGAACGTACTGCTACAGAGAGGATGTAAGTATGAATGTACCTCTACAGATGATTATCTATATAAACGTACTGCTACAGATCTTATGTAAGTATGAAAGTACTGCTGTAGAGCTTATGTAAGTATGAACGTACTAATACAGAGAGGATGTAAGTATGAAAATACTGCTACAGGAAAGGATGTAACTACGAGGTAGAAAGTTAGTATAAGTGTTCTGCGACAGAGAGAATGTAAGTATGAATATACTGCTACAGAGAGGACGTATGTACTGCTATAGAGAGGATGTAAGAGTGATCGTACTGCTACAGAGCTTCTGTAAGTATGAAGTATGAATGTACTGCTACAGAGAAGATGTAAGTATGAATGTTCTGCTACAGAGTTTATGTAAGTATGAATGTACTGCTACAGAGATGATGTAAGTATGAACATAATGCTATAGAGCGTATGTAAGTCTGAACGTACTGCTACAGAGATGATGTAAATGAACATTATGCTACAGTACCCAGAGGATGTAAGTATTATTGTACTACTACAGAGGGGATGTAAGTATGAACATACTGCTACAGAGCTTATGTAAGTATGAGTGTTCTGCTACAAAGAGGATGTAAGTATGAATCTACTGCTACAGAGGGAATGTAATAAACCCTAAGAGGGGTAGAGTCTGTTCAAAGGTCAAAATGTGTGACAGTTCACCCTAAGATGGGGTCAAGGCAATGTAAGTGATAAATGTCTTGCTGGAATATAAAAATCAAAATAATGTTAAAGATATTAACCAAATTGCAGGCTAGATTATCGTGTTCGAACATAGACCGTACATGAGACTGGAAAAGTGAAATTTTATATCCGTATTTTTAAAAAAATTTTTAAACCCACTGTAAAAAGATTAGTTTTGATCATTATTTGTTTATAAGTTGAGTTTTAATTCAATGGTGCTTTGTATTCGTTGTTAACTCATTGGTCCCTTGTAGCCACATTTGAATTCACCCATTTCAAAGAATGGTGAACTACACGCTAACAATTCAGAAGTGTATGATTAAGAACCTAAATTCTACAATAATTTTACATGCAATATTAGCTTGTTCACTCCTAATGTGTGACAGTCGACCATACTATCTATTGATTTGGACGAGTCTAAGTTTGACCGTAGGTGTAAATGAGTTTACAAACGTAATACACAAACACTTTTCTTCTTCTTTCAGTACCCATTAAGTTCCAATTCAAAGAATTAAAGCTGCAGAAGATACCGACGGTATGTGAAACTTATTTATAAAAACTTTTTTTTTCTGTACGTACTCTCAATGATACAAGTATTTCGGTTTTTACTGAAATATCAAAGTTCCCTCGATTCATTACCCAGATAACATGTGGAATGAGCTAGTCATATAGTTAGGTTCTAACTCATGTTGACGTACCATTTAGTCAATTGTTTTACTCAGTTGCTTTGATAAACTTTCAGAACTGAACAATTTCCTTGTCTTGTGCATCTATTACATTTACACATATACTCAATGGACATATTAATATGTATTACAGGCATGTGTAATCATACAGTTGCAATACGTCCGTGCAATACGTAAAGTCGTACTGCCCTGTAGTTGTGTAAGGAAATTTCGCCGGAACTACTTTTCTAAATCGTATTCGCGTCATCTAAAATTTTTGATGGCGTCGTTAAAAGCGTTTGTTGACACGTAAAGATAAATGAGGGACCTGTAAACCACACAAATGTTTTTATCCGTATCATCAGACTGCACTTGATCGTTGTAGCGGATGGATTCAACTCGAGTAACGCTCTCGTTGAATCCATACGATCAAACGATCCCGTTTGATGATACGGATAGAGACAAATGTGTAGTTTATATATATATATATATATATATATATATATATATATATATATATATATATATATATATATATATATATATATATATATATATATATATATAAATGTTCAACGGAGGTTCAATACTTCTTCTGTCAGAGAAAATTTCCAAAATGTATGTGTTTTACTATAATAATGGATTTATCTATATTACAGGGAACCTACAAATTGGAAGTGAAAATAAATAACGAACGAAATGAACTTTTTGCCTGTCTCAAATTAGAACTCACAATTAAAGAAGGAGACATGTAAGCTCTTGTGTCCCATGCGTATTTGATGGACCTTCGTATGAACACGAAGTATGATGGCTGACTGGAGACTTGTAAAATGTCAAAGAAATAACTTTTAACAGGAAAAGTAATCTTCTGTATATAGACTGTTGCCATGGTTTTAAGACAATTGTATAATTTTAACGTTAACATAAACACTATCTTATAAATTTTGAGAAGTCCAGATTTGAAGTTTATGTTGCTGAATGAATGAGACTGGATAAAAATATTTCAATGTTTATCAGAAGTATAGGTTGTGTTTCCAACAACAATGGGGCACCAACAGTCATTTGGATAACATGTATCATTTCATGTAATATTTTTTTGCAACTGTTCTACGAATGATATTATCTTTCTACTTAAGATATTTCTGAAATTAAAATATTATGCATCCCATCTTCAATTTCTAGATAGTGGCATTTTCCACCCAGTAGAAATATGCCCATACCATGATCGTGTTTTGGTAGCGCTCGGCTATGAACACGTGCCGCCTTATAACATGATCATGCATTGGTGTTATGATATTTACTGTCTACTGGAGATTGAACTTGGGCATTGGTCATTAAGGACTTCGAGGATGTTTGCAGTCAGAGGGACCATTAATAGTATGATTTAGAAGTACCTATTGATATTGGAATATTTGATTTGATTTGATTTGATTTTTTGTTTTACGCCATACTCAACAATCATATCAATCATATGATAGCGCCCAGTTTTTATTGGTGGAGGAAAAAGACCACCGACCTTCCGCAAGAAAACTGGCAAACTTTCCCACTTAATTCGAAATGACCCTAGCGGGATTCGAACCAGAGGTGAGAGGCTTTGTGATTTAAAGCGCAATGCTCTAACCACTCGGCCACGGAGGCCCCCAATATTGGAATATATGTAAGATCTTTAACAGTACCACCATGAAAACATCCATTATGATATCTCTCATTAGGTTTTTGAACATGACCTTATTTTGGAAAAATAATGAAACATTTATGCTTCCGAATATGAATGTACCTCACTTGTCTGTGGCTAGCCATAATGAACTGAAAAAAGTGTATATTTGTCCGGAAGACGCTGATAATAAAATTTTATTTTTTTTCGCCATGTCCTTATCAATACAAATTATTAGATAATTTAGACATTAATTATTAGATATTGACTTTAAAATTTCTGATGATACCCGAAACCGCAAAATTGATCGTATTTGAAATAACACACAGCAAACCAGATAATACAAAATTGGTTAACACCGTTCCTTGTAGTTTATCTAAAGCATGCAATAAATTTATATCATATGAATTACAATGGTAATAAACAAAATTTGATATGAAAATATGACTGCTTATTTCCAGCGACGGGGGTTGTCAAACCACACAATTAAACTGATCAATACTGCGGTCATACCACATATTTTATCTGGATTCATCAAAACCACAGTTTATACCTCAAACTTTAACAGGATTCACCAAGTCGCGGTTCATAACACTAGTTGTATCTGGATTCATCAAAACTGCGATTCATACCGCTAATATTATCTAGATTCATCAAAACTGCGGTTCATACATTTTTATCTGGATTCACGAAAACCGCGGTTCATACCTCTCATTTTATCTGGATTCATCATAAGCGCGAATCATATAGCGGGTGCCCTCTCTTCTCTGTGGAAACTAGTTCTTGTGTTCCAAGAGGTACATGTTTGTCCAGTATCAATTCTCTTTGTTCATTGCGTTTTTAATTTCTAAGCTTTGGTTGTAACACTTTTCTAATCAAAAAGTATTTTGTCTCGTATATTATTTGTATTATTATTACTGTTTGGTCAGAGCCGGCCTGGCTCAGTGGGTAGCGCGCTCGACTCTTGTCTTGAGTTGGAGTCCAGTCGGCGGCAGTTCGGTTTCCTGTCCTTCGGATGAGACAGTAAAAACCGAGGTCCCGTGTCACAGTAGGTGTCGGCACGTTAAAGAACCCTCACTGCTCAATGGCCGTAAGTGCCGAACATTTGTAGACCTTCACCGGCATTTGGTGAAGTTTCCATATGAGAAAAAGATTCTTGAGTGGGACGTTAAACAACATTAAATAATAATACTGTTTGGTCTAAGTTGGCCCAAGCATATAGCTGTAATTGTAGACCGGAAGTATCAGATATAGACAAGGAAGATGATCTTCAGAGTAATTCAAACTATAGTATATACATGTGTATATATAAGTGTGCGGATATATTCCAAACGGGACAATATTGTAATTTTATTTGCATGTTGATATATTTTAAATAAAATTAAATACACTATAGACTTAGTACATGACGAGGTTATTTCTAGATGCTGTTAAGAGTAAATGTCCGGTTTCATGTTCCTCGTTTAATAGAATTAATTAGTCTATGCAGATAATACATAGACTAGATTGCGGTTTATAAATAACTATTTTAGATATCAATGAAATTGGTTCTGAAAAAAAGCACTTGAACTACATTATATATAGACTATAGACTTAGTACGTGACGAGATTATTATACATATGAAGTATCACAAATAATTCAAAGGAAGTTCTAGATGTTGTTAAGAGTAAAGGTCCGGTTTCATTTTCCTCCTTAAACAGAGTTAGTTAGTGCATGCTAATATTAGAGGTTGTGGTTAATGTATAACTCTTTTAGATATCCACTGGAATTGGTTATGTAAAAATAAAGCTCTTAGCCTATAATGTAAATACTGTCCAGTTATTGCATTACTCTAAGTATCAGAAAGTTCGCGTGGACATTATCTTCGCTAGCTCAGGAGAAAGGATCCGCCATCTTAACAATCACGTGAACTTTCTAGTCAACGCCTATGCTTACATATTACTACATCTCATTTATTTCAGCATAATTTAACCCAACGCGAGTTTTTAAAAGAAAATATTTAGAATGAAACTCCATATTTAAAATATGTTGACAGTGTTTTTATAACAATTGATTCTGGTTTGTTTATCAAAATGGACAACGAAACACGCAAGTTGAATTGCTTAGGTGGTCGCGTGTTGACACACGTGCTGGAACAAGATACATGGACAGTTGGCAACATTTTCAGACGACATTAAAGCTAATTCTTTTGATGAAATCCAGAATGAAAGATTATTTTTACATCAAACCACCAATACATCATGCACGTGTTTACGCCTCGGAGGCAACGTTAGCATTGAATCATGCTAGAGAAAAAGATTCATGCAAAATATACCTGTAAAACCTGACGTGAATAATACAGACATTTTATATTTCAATACAGTGGCAAATACTGGAACCTAGCTTCACAAATATTCTATCAAGTCCAAACTGGCATCACATTCTGCCGATTAAAACTATAGTAACACTGAATATGAATGGGTAGATATGTTACCAGTCTGGAATCTGGAAATGACTGCAACCTACTGCTCAGCCACTGTTGAACACTTGAAATGCATGTATATGCTAATGTATTGATGTAAAAACAAGAGTTTATGTAAACAACTGTTATCTGTTTCTAAGGTAGATATTATTCCATTATTCCATAGAGTATTTGTGATATATGTGTATATAATTAATGAAAACAAAATTAAAATAACTGGATATCATATACCAATCTTAGTAAGATGACTTTGTAAGATGATAGTTGGATATAGGATTGTATGTGACTATAGGAGAGTACAGGCTGTGAGTTTTCCGACAGTCTGGTTGACAGGAGATGCTTGCTCGTCCATGTAACCTGAACCCATCTGTGGATTTGCAGACTCCAATTTTAATCTGATTTGCATATTGTCTCACGAACCTTCTTTTGATTAATACCTTCGTATCTTTGATTATTATATTACTCATTTGTGCATTTAATTTGCATTTTGTTGGTGTTATTTTTAAATCCCCGATAATTTTACTGAAATCATAACATAATATCTGTACTACAGACGTGTTCAAAGTTTGATAACTCTTACTTGTCTTTTATTTAACTTGGCAGAATAACCGAGAATCAAAACAGTATAACGTTTATCAATCAATGGTCGATTCATGAACATATTTGCAAACATAATATACGTGTTTGTATCCAAAAACTGCTAATTGATGTTCTACATTTCAAAACAAAATCAAAGAGGGGCAAATTATAGTACATATTCATAAATTCAAAATATTAATAATATTATGCACGAAGCAAAATTGAAGAAGTACCAATCAATAATCAAAAACTCAAGTCCATTATAACACGACGAATTAGATGTGCAAATGGTCTCAACATGAAGAACAATTACGAATCCCAAACGGGATAAGACCAGGTGTCCGGAAGGAGTCAGCGTCTTATGCTGGCATGCCACACCCGTCGCAAATGTTCCATGGAAACCTTTCTAGTTCGATGAACGGGTCAAATTCGGTAAAAAGGTCAAGTTTGGTGATGAGGTCAAGTTCGGTGAAAAGCATGTTTGGTGAAACAGAGTCACTGTTTGTGGCCATGATCCAGAATACTATCTAATATCTCTGAGAGGGGGACTTCATAATGTTTAACAAGATCCCCGTATCGACCATAAAACATTTTAAACGACAACTCCAAGCGTTCAACAACGTAACCTTGTGTAAGTAGTTTATTGGCTAGTCGTTTTGCCCTCAGAATAAAAAAAATCATAAGAAGAGCATGCCCTGGCATAACGTATAAGTTGTAAAATGAAAACGCCATAGGCAAAAGAAGATGGAATATTACTACTTAGAAACGGGAAGTTTGTGATAAGGAAATTGAAATCGTCTCGTTTGTCATAGAGGGATGTGTGAAGTTGACCGTCCTTTCCAATCGACAGGAGTAAATCTAGGTAAGATACAGATATGTTGCTCTCTGTCGCCTCATTGATCTCTAGCTCAACAGTATACATCTGGCCGAGGTAATTCTGAAATTCTGAATTATTTATGGACAGAACATCGTCGATATACCTGTAAGTAAAATTGAACCGAGATGCCAACTGTTTGTTTCCTTTGGAGAGCAGAGACCGTATTAATTCCGAAAATCAGAGTGTTCCTTGATAAAATAAGGTTCTTTAATTCAATTATGACTCTAGGGCCGGCCTGCCTCAGTCGGTAGCGCGCTCGACTCTTGAGGTCGTGAGTTCGAGTCCAGCCGGCGGCAGGTTGGTTTCCTGTCCTCGGATGAGACAGTAAAACTCGGGGTCCCGTGTCGCAGTTGGTGTTGGCACGTTAAAGATCCCTCAATTCTCAATGGCCGTAAGTGCCGAACATAGGCCAATATTTGAATCCCTTCACCGGCATTTGGTGACGTCTCCATATGAGTGAAAGATTCTTGAGTGGGACATTAAACACCAATAAACAAACAAAAATTATGTCTCGATAGCCATATGCATTTGCTAAAAATAGTTATATATATATATACACAGCATTTTAAAACGGATTTATATATAAATATATATATATTATATATAATATATATATATATATATATATATATATATATATATATATATATATATATATATATATATATATATATATATGTACATCACATACACATCGATGTCCATGAGAAGGTATACAAATCTGCGAACACAGGACTAGCACAGAACTCCAGAAGGTCAAGAGATGGGACCAGGTGACATGGAGGAGTAAGCATCTCCTGTCAATCGGTCACACCGGGTTCCTAATTTAATTTAAAAATGCAGCGTCAAAAGCAGTTTAGACAATTTCGTAACTTCTATCGAACATGTAACACAACATTACAGTTAGTGAAACATCGTAATGGCACACAAGTCATAAATAAACTCTATCTAAGTAATAATGTCAGCAGATGTCATATTGCCCACAAAGTAATAATGCCCATATCAGTCTTAATGTCCACACAGAGGCCATTATGTCCACACAGAAGTCATTATGTCCACACACAAGTCATTATGTCTACACACAAGTCATTATGTCCCCACACAAGTTATTATATACACACACATTAGTTCACACCAAGCTATATACACACACAAGTCATGCTATACACACACAAGACATAATATCCATACACACACAAGTCATAATGTCCCCACACAAGTTATTATATCCACACACAAGTCATAATGTCCCCACACAATTTATTATATCCACACACAAGTCATAATGTCCCCACACAATTTATTATATCCACACACAAGTCATAATGTCCCCACACAATTTATTATATCCACACACAAGTCATAATGTCCCCACACAAGTTATTATATCCACACACAAGTCATAATGTCCACACACAAGTTATTCTGTCCACACACAAGTCATAATGTCCCCTCAGAAGTTATTATATCCACACACAAGTCATAATGTCCCCTCACAAGTTATTATATCCACACACAAGTCATAATGTCCTTATCACAAGTTATTATATCCACACACAAGTCATAATGTCCCCACACAAGTTATTATATCCACACACAAGTCATAATGTCCCCTCACAAGTTATTATATCCACACACAAGACATATTATTATACCTCATTAATAAATAATGGTTGAGAGCTGTCACATGTCAGGGAGATTACACTTCATGTCTCCCTCTCGTGCGTCATATCTCCTTCGCATGCGTCATGTCTCCCTCATGCGAAAACCCTTGCAGCTTATTCGACAGTCTTAATTGATTCGGTATTTCGATACAATACACACTTTATTGCCCTGGTTGTAGGGAGATATGGGGACCCGCGACATGACACTCCTTGTGTAAACAAATCCTCATGTCTCCATACAACAATGGCAATAAATGTATAATATCCACACACAGGTCATGATTTTTCCAAACAAGTTATCATATCATATAAATAGGGATCGAAGTAACCAAATTTACTCAATACTCAAGCACAATCTTATCTATCATTGACTATATATTTGTTTGTAAAACTTCTGATGTGACTCAATAGGAAACACCTAAGCTTTCTCATCTTTTTATTCACATAATAAACATTGGATCAAATTCATGATTGTCTCTTTCTCTTTCTCTTTCAATTCTTCAAACGAGAAACAATTTTCACCATTATGTACATATTATGTAAAATAGATATATAGATATGTGCGTTTTACCGTAGAACTTATAAAAATTTTTAGTTTAGTTTCAGTTTATTGTCAGTATGGTGTCGTCAGGTCCAGATGACTTTTTAAAGAATTAACAACATCAGTTGATGTTCATCTTTATATAATGACACCGAAAGTGTGATGTATTTCAAATTTAATTGCATAAACCTTACATATATAAATCTAGAAAAAATATTTTATCCATATCATTAGGCTGCGCAAAATCGTTGTAGCGCAATGATTTAACTAGAGTGTAGTTCGAGTTGAATTACTCCGCTAAAACGATCAAGTGTAGTCATATGATAGGGATAGAAACATTTTTGTGGGTTTGTATTTATTACATGCCCCTTATTCATTCATTTGTGTACAAATTCCTCTTTTGACAACTTTATCAAACATTTTGGAAAAATAAATTCTATTTATTAAAGTAGCTCAGGTAGTATTTTCGTATTCACTTGCAGTGCTATACGACGTTAGGTATTGCATGGGCATATTGGACTCTTATAACTGTATGATTACACACGCATGTAATACGCGTACAACATTTGTCAATCTGAACAGATTCTAATTCTGCGCGTTATCACAGTCACTGGTCCAAACACTTCTTATTCAAATGTAGAACAAAATATAGATGTAAATATAGCAAATTCCATATAACATTGCGCACTGGAATTTTCCATACCTGGAGTTTAAAATATAGGTAATAAATGATAACGACAATACAATTAGACTAGCATCAGTGTCGGCCCTACTTGTGCCCAAACTTTTGAGTATCCAGTGAGGGATAAATGTTTTCCCCGTGAAGTCAGTAAAATCACTCATATGATACTAAAAACGTAACACAACCCAATCAAGCTATGTTTGTTGGACCGTATCTATGGGAAGTGCGCCTGTATCATGTGTTTCTGAGTTAATATTAACTTTGTATAAAATATGGATTTCTTTCGTCCTTCGTTGTTATCATTACTGACATATAACACAAGAAATAACACAAAAAACTCTTACGAAATAGGTTTAGATGTTTATTAGAATTATATTCTAATATTCAGAATTTAATAATTCTGATATGAGTATAAAATTGATATATGTATGCGATCGATGAAGTGACACCGGAAACACCACCTGGTGGGATTTTGGTGCTGAAAACATGAACAAGTAAAAAAAGATCTTATCTTATAATACAAAATATGTAAAGCTAAAAAACATGGCAAAACGGATTTTCTATCGAGACTACTATATATCAATATATATATATATAGCGCATACAAGTTCTACATACACACATATATTCGCATTTTTATCAATTAAGGGGAATTTAGGTTGTTATCAAAGACTTGACTGTGTGCTACAAGTCGGTCTAAACTTAAAATTTGCGTTAATAATAAATGAGTAAAGTACCGCTGATATTTACATATGGGGGTATGAAATAGCAATAAAAACCGGAAGAGTCATCATCAATAAGCATTTTGGGAGTATTTATGAACCAATAAATGCCCCAACATATCAAACTTTTAGTAAATGAATTTTGAGGAATAAATTGTTACTGAACTTTAACCACTAAGTGAATTGATTGAGAAAGACTGAATTATAATAATGATAATTATTATTATTTCTTTTTTTTTTTT